>WYDF02287829.1:0-16538 GCA_009867245.2 Adranes taylori
GAAACCTTCCCGGGAGTGTATTCAACAAATTTCTAAAGTTTCATGTCGATCGGATGGATGGTGTAGTCAGGCATAAATGACATACATACATACATACATACATACATACATCCTTACATACATCCTTACATACATACATACATACATACATACATACATACATCCTTCCTTACATACATACATACATACATACAGACACACAAATAGACATACAACCTTACATTGATTTCTATATATATATAGATTATTTTTGGTTTTAATAAATTATCATTTTTCTGCGCTTTACTTTACAGGAACTGGCATCATTTTGGCGAAAATACACAATAATATTTCTAAATTTCCTAAAGACGCATATGAAAGTACTGCTACCTCATAATAATAAGCAAATGTTTAATACGTTTGGGAGATGGTAGACAATATAAAGTTAGGAGACTGTTTTAACCGCTAAGTACAAAGGGCCAATTCAATTGTTTATTGCCTTGTCAATTACGTCATTTTGAATTATAGACAAGAAGCACATACTACTCATAATTCGGCAAACCACACAAAAAACTTTATATATCATTACAATAACGCAGTAGTTTTTCTTTTTTAGTGTTGACCCTTTTTTGCACCAAGGGCTTCAGTTCTCACCTCTCAATAAGTGTTGCCCCGAGAGATTGTTGACCAAACTAAAGTTTATGTAATTATCACATTTTCTACGTACAACTGCAACTATCAGAAATGAAACAAATGGAATTTGGAGTGGTTAACTTAACTTTAATACTCCTATTAACGTAAATGTAAATATGACCGTACATGGAATGTGTCAATTGGTTTTATAAAATTACAACATAATTTAAAAAAATACTATCATTGAAAAGTTGTCTAAAGGAAAGGTAGGTAACTAAAAACGAATATTGCATAAGGTTTTTGCCACAAGATCAAAAGCCTCAATATTTTCAAGATTTACTCCTCAGCTTTGTGTATGATCAATATGAGCAGAAGAATTTCAATATGAACATTATAACTCATTAAAACACTCGAAGGTTATAGGCCATTCGCAGATCATTTTATGAAATGCTCAGTAGACACCATACGGAATAAGGTTGATTATGTCTTTTATTTTAGATTGTTTAATTGGCACCTTTCCTGGCAGATATGATTCTGTTGTAGGTGAGGCCGGAGAAGATTTGCTAGGGTGAGAGAGGCAAAGTGTATAAATCCTTCTTTATTTTCCAATGCTGTGATGCATATACTGGATACCTCGAATTCCAATAGAAGTGCGATGTATGAGTTATTTATTAAGTTAATTTTATTCTTTCATGGTATATGCCTTTTAGAAGTTTCCTCAATGACTACATTTTTTTGAAAGCATGGGACACAAGCTTTTGTAATCCAAAATGTCTTTTACCCTTTACAAGAAACTATCAAATTAAATCTAGGATCCAAAATCTACAATAAAAATCTAGACATTAAGCTAAGAATTGCAAGACAATTTTCTTCTGAAGACTCTTGATTTTTCTTATATTAACTTTTTTTTCTCGTACTTACATTTATAACTCCCCCGCCTCAGAAGATCCGTTATCAGCACCCGGATTCCCGATCCGTCCGACTGCTCCAGACGACGTATTATTACCCGGGACTTCGGGAAAAGGGTGGCTCTAACCCGTAACCCATGAAGGACATCACCGCAGCCTTTTCTTCAGGTGTTACTTCGGCGACACCGACTAAGGTTCATTAAACGAGATCCATTCAATCACTCATCACAATTTTTCCTCGGGACTTCGGTACATTCACATCCAACTGATTTAATGGCGGTATGGTGCTACCATCATCTGCAACAATTAACCGACGTTTCGACAAGTAATTCTCGCCAACATCAACCAATATACATTCGAACATTGACAAGAACAAATATATGAAATCAATTCTCATTGTAACGATGCAAAGTGTCCTCGTTCTAATTTAGTTTTATGGTAAATAGTTTGTGCGCGTGATGACGTTAATTATACAAATTATGTGTAGCAAACCCTGCTGTTATCAGTGAGCATTTATTGCATACGCTTTTATTAACGTAAGCATACGCTTTTATTAACTTTTGTTACGCCGTGAAGGACGCGGAGCTGAATAAACATGCATCCATTATGACCGAAAGTAATTATTAAAATAGTAGCAATGCTACTTAGGTGAGAATACATTAAGCTATAGCAGATTACTAGAGAAAGGGAATACTCGTGGGAGAAATTAAATCATGAATAAATTGTAATGTTAAATAAGCATCTGTGATTAGATATGTGGCCTAGTAGTGACTAGTTTTCGATAATAATTAAATAGTTTTTTTGAGTTTGAATTCTTTGAATAAATTGACTTAGATTGAATAGGCAACAAGTTTATTTATTGAAGTAAATAAAAATAAATTAATATGGATTAATTAAGTCACTAGACATTATAAAAATAAATTTGTGGTGGTAAGAACTTCAGAAATATTTATCTTATTTGATTGTATGCGCGTTTCGTAAATTATTCTCAATATATTTCGTTAATTTTATGCATCTCTCTTTTTATCAGCCTCGTTTCATAGAATACTATTTGTGATTGTTAAGGGTTGTGCATTACTATTAACCATCTAGCTAGATGAATTTATGATTAAATCTGAGAATTACTCATAACGTTAGCAATTGTGAAGACTTGTGTTTTATTCTAAAGAGTGTTGAGAAACTGGGGACTATAACTTTATTAAGTAGTAGGTAAAGTAAACTGGATTCCGAAGTGAATCACATTTTTTAGAGATAGTGCTTCAGGGCCTTAGGACATGTACCTTAGATACCATACAAGACGGTACCTTAGGGCAGGAAAGAATCGCTACGTCTTCCCTATTCGATAGACTCTTCCTTCCCGTCACGTTGAGGAGCTCAATCATCGCCAAAAATAAAGTTGAGGGTATGTAGTTCGCTATTCTTTTACCTATTACGTTGTTAATGGAACGGATAGTCCTAAGAACGATTGTCCTGACGTCCTAAGAAATGGATCATCCTGGAATGGATCTTTAGATTATAATTAGCTTCAACAAGAAATGTCAGTCTTTATACGTATTATAAGTATCACGATCCTGCTTTAATAATGACATTTTGAATTCTGAATATGACAAATTCCAATATACCAAAGAAACACATTAAATCAAAGAAACACATTTTATTGTATTTATTAGCCAAAAATTTCAAACATAAGCCTAGTAAATAGTGTACTTAATAATGTATAAATAATAACCCTAGTAAAGAATGTCGTTTTATATTTGTTGTTTTGGTTTCAACTTCAAATATATTCCATTTTCTGATGATAAAACTGCTTTATTAGCATATATTGGTGTATGCTCAGGAGTTGCTGGCAAAACGTCAAAATTTCTTAAAATTCTTATTAAAGTCGTCTTAACGAACATAAGTGCATATCGGAAACCTTAAAACAGAAATAAACATTGAACATAATATTTTAAAAGAATTTTGTGCTCGTTTTCTTTTACCAACGCAATTCCTCGGGCCCGCACTGAACGGCAAGTAAGCGAAAGTATGACGTTTCTCGCAATTTTCCACCAAAAATCTATCTGGATCAAATTTCTCCGGATTGGGATAATGCTCTTCCATTTGATGTAATGCGAAAGGCAAAATTCTTATACGTGTTCCTTTTGGAATTAATTTCTCATCTGTAAAATAAAACCTTTTACAAGTTGAGTAAATAATTGTTTTAAAATGTTAGTTGTTTGATTACATTTTTATACTTCATCTATTATACAGAGCTGGCAATGGTACATCTGTTTCCGATAATTCTGTGTGTATAATAGGTAAAATTTGAAATTTTGGGAATGTTGTATCGTGCCAAATCACATCTTTTAAAAATATTTCCAGATTTACAGGGTGTTTCAAAAAAGTATTGAATCAAAACGTTAACCTTTTTAAATGGAATACCCTACATATTTTAATTTTATATAAAACTCTTGGCTATCCTCTGTAGAACTATAAGCTAGTAATCTCTTCAGCGGTTCTCAAGTTACAATTGTTTTTATAAAGATATTGTGAATTTCATGTTGTAAATTAAAACCTCGCTATTGTAAAGTAAAATGTCAACTCGTATTGATCATTTTTTCAAAAAAAAAAATGACAAATCCGTAGATTTTTCAAGAGCAACATTTTGCCTTAAATAACATTTTTCCGAGACACAAGTAATAAGAAATATTAATTTCATAATTTACTGTATTAAATAATGCCAGCGGGGAGGTTTAACCACTAAATATCAACTATTCAATCATAAATTTATTGCCTAATGATAAATGATTGTAAATAAAGGTCAAGGTACTTAGGTGCAGTCAAAGATACTTAGTGTCAAGCACACCAGACTCCCCTGTTGAAAACTCACTTTTGATTCAGGAAATTACTTAAAAGTTAAACATTTCACAAAAAGTGAGTCAAGATCTGCTGTAAGCCGCGAGATGTCGACCACCGAAGCTGTACAGCACAGTAGGTTTACATTGTTCGAGCTTAGTTTAGGCTATTTACGTTTCTGTAGAAGAGGTTGGGTTTGGTTATGTGAGTCTTGCCAGACTACCTTGTTGGGCGTGCAAGTCTCCCATCAATAAGTGGTGTGTAAGTCTCCCATTCTGGCGTTCAAAACACTCCAGACACCACTGTTGAAAATCGTTTAACAGTTCACCCCAATTATTGAAGTTTTTCAAGAAGTGATTCAAGACCGGACGAATTCTGCGGCAAAGGGAACTACGCTATAGGCAGATACGGGAACCGGTGAATTCATGGATAGTCGAATTAAAAAGTAACTCAGGAGCGGCAAAAGGCCGCGGCGATACCTACACCGAAGCAATAAGGGGAGTGGAGGATTTATGGGTTGGAAAATTCGTGCGAAGACAAATTTTAAAGTTCACGGTATTGTTACAGACTGCCTTGTTAGAAATTTTCCGAAGGTAAGTCAAGAGTGATCGCAGACCGTGGCAAAGCGGACAGCAAAGCTGTCGGCACCGAAGGTAAATACGTGGCTTAGGGGATTTTCTCAGTGGTGAATTCATGGGTAGGCGATTTATAGGGTACACAAGTTTACTATATACTATATTTTTATTTTTCATATATAATTTTTCCTCACAACATTAATTATTTATGCTAATTGACTGAAATTTTGCGTATCTACATTTAATAGAATTAGTTTGGAGAAATTGAGCCGAAAAAATTTTTTTTTGATCATACCCCGAAAAGATTCAATTTCTAAATTTGAATAGAATAGCGGTAAGACTTATTTAGGAATATTTCTGACTAATTTGTTCAAAAGTCTATAAATTACGTAAATTAAAAATTAGAACTTCAATGAATTTCAACGAGATTTTCTCCAGAATAACTATAACACGTATTATTTTTAAACTGTGTAATATAACCTAACTGTTCATACGTAAATAAAACTTTGTCAATAATGTTTGTGGAGAATGTATATAAATAATTTATAATTAGTTTGAGGTATGATGTGGAATCAAAAGGCTACGAGCATAACCGTTTACCAATAAGATTTTGAATCAGAGATTCGTTAATTTGGAATGAAACTTCATACTAAACAAAAAATTAGTTGGTGTTACTTTTCTTTTTGTGCATTGTTGTCATGTTCCTTTTTAATATTTAATTTTGTTTGTCACATATATGTTATCATGTGTTATTTGTATTACTAGTAGGTTCTTGGAAAAGAATTAAGTTCGTAAATAATCTTAATTAAGATTAAGTTCTTTGGAAATTATTTAATAAGAAATTTATAAATTACATACCGAAATAGATATCCTCCTCTAATTCTCTCTCAATAAGTGGAACAGGTGTATGAATTCGCATGCATTCTTTAACTACGCGATCTAAATAATTTAAAGAATTAATTTGTGATACACTGATTTCAGCATTGTGATCATCGCCTAAAATGTCATTTGATTCTTCAACTAATTTAATTTGTACATCCGGATGCTTTGAAAATTCATATAAAGCAAAGCATACGGCAGAAGTAACTGTATCATGCCCCTGCAAACAATATTTTAAATTTATAAATACATATAATATAAATAATAAATTTATTACCATTAAAACTACATAATATAGATTTACGAGACAATTAAAGTAATATAAACTTTAACAGATTTGTAGCTAGATCAAAGTGCAGTAAAAAGAGATTACCATTTTAGGTCATAAATTTCAATCAGTATTACTTTGATGTGATCACTACAGTTTTTTTTTTTTTAATTATGAGACTATTGAAATATTTAAACATCTGTCAGTACTGTAATACATTTTTAATTGAAAAAATATGCCTATATAGAAACCGGACGCACAATAATCGACAACAATCAAACTAACCACATCAAACTACCAGATTAAAGAAACAATGACCGTAATAAAATAAACTCACCAGAGCCTAGACATTAAAGAAAATATTGAGATTTACAAACGTAAAATATCTAAACCAACTTTGCCATGACAAAAAAAGTAAACCATTAAAAAGGAACATGAGAACAATGTACAGAAATAAAAATAATGACAGTAAGACGTGAAAAATTTGAACCAAGTTAATATACGAGCAATTAATGAGTTTCCGCTTTGCTTGAAATCGAAACATGCGTAATAGGTACAAGAAAAAAAGTAGATCCGGTACGTTTTAAAAAGTTCTAAATTAAGTGACCTATAAATGTCGAGAAAGAAGTTTTAATACACGTAATTGTTATTGAGTATTTGGGTTTTTAAATATAAGCTTTTTACTTATGTTTGTCCTCTTGGTGGATTTACAGGGGAGAGAAGGATGAAGAGAAGCGGTGCTACAGGTACCTGATTTCAACTGCTTTGTTCCTCAAATATGCTGATTATTGATAGATTTCATTGTACCGAATTTTGAAGATAGAAGCGTGAAGTCAACTGTTGCTCCCAATTCAGGCAGTAGCATGCAGTTGATTCCAAACCAGTAAATTTTGTGTTGTATGTCCTTTTTGGTAAGACAAGTTTACTATTTTCTGCTTGCTACACTCTTGAGTGCTGGTGCCCGATATCAGTATACCCGAGTTAGTTCTATCCAACCTGCATAGTGCATTGACGCATTCCTTAAGCACTACATACCAAATTTCAACAAAATTAAGCATCTGAAGTGTCAATTACTATCAAAATACGTAAGTTGTTCAAAACTGTCAATTACTCCATAAATCCGTAACATTTTTATAGTATTTGAACAGCTTGATCGCTATTTAGATCTCCTCCTTTGCTATTTTGATCTCCTCCAATGGTGGGAATATACGCAAAAATACAGAGACCAGAATGCCCTTTCAAAGTTTACAACAGTTTTGCAGGTCAAAATGTAAAACCTCACAATAACAACTTACGGATTTTGATAGTAATTGACAGTCAAAACTATCAATTGACAGTCAAAACTGTCAATTATTATTAAAGTCCATAAGTTGTTATATCTCTGTTTTATATTATTCAAGCAGCTGAAAATGGAAAGACTCCTCGTGCAGATAATATTTCACCAGAGCTCCTGTTAACTGACCCATACAGCGCCACTGATCTTCTGAAGATATGAAACAAAGAAAACTTGCCACAGGAATGGAGAGAGGAACTCCTCATCAAATTACCCAAGAAAGGGGCAACACTAAGTGTCATAATTAGAAAGAGTAATCAGGGTTTAGAAGTTCTTGTACCGACCAAATTAACATGCTTCGTATTATTATCGAACAGTCAAATGAATTTATCACTAGACTTCATCTTCTGTTCGTAGATTATGAAAAGGTCTGCGACTCCCTTAAAAGACACAGTATGGGAAAACCTTGCAGAAATATGGGTTACCGGAGACGATAACAAAAGTATTTAAAGAAACATACAACAACTACACATGCTGTGTTATCCATAAAGGGAAAATCACGGAACCATTCGCAGTCAAGTCAGGAGCTTATCAGGGACGAAATCTGTCCCAACAATCTTTCTAGTGGTTTTGGATGAGGTGATGAGGAAAATACGGATGAAAAAAAGAGGGGCATTCAATGGAAACTGACTGAACTATTGCAGGATCTAGATTTTGCGGATAATATCTGCCTAATCTAACAGAACCATCTTAATATGGAAAATAAACTCCAAGATATCGAGTGCGAAGCCAAAATGGTGGGTCTGAAAGTAAACTCCTCCAAGACAAAGATTATGAAGGTAAACACAAGAGATATAAGAGCATTGAGAGTGAACAATGATGGTGGTGCAGATGCAGATGTCAGGGCAAGAATCCAAAAGGCAAATTGGACCTTCATTCAACTCTATCCACTCTGGAGGGCAAGAGAGATTTCCACAACGACCAAACTCCAAATATTCAGAACGAATGTGAAAGCAGTGCTATTATGCGGTTGTGAGACTTGGAAGGTCACCTCTAGAATCAACAGTAGCTTGCCGGTCTTCCTGAATAGATGCCTCAGAAAAATTCTCCGAATCTTCTGGCCAAATGTGATATCTACCGAAAAAAATCAGAGAGGAATCCATCTCCATTCAAATAAAAAGAAGAAAATGGAGGTGGATTGATCATACCCTCCGAAAAAAAGAGGATCCTGTGGAAAGACAAGCTTTGTCCTGAATTCGCAGGGAAAAAGGAGTATCATTTGATACCACCAAAGACATCGTGGAAGACCAAAGACATCATGGACTGTAGATGAAAAGACAAGGAAGGAAGGAAAGACTTTTGCAGAGCTGTAGGTCGTCGCTAGAAATAGAGTGCGCTGTAAAAAGTTCGTCGAAGCCCTATACTCTGGATAAGAGCTTCTGACTTCCTTTTATCTACCTATTGCAATATTGCTTAAAATATAATTTGGCAATATTGCTTAAAATAGCTTAAAATAGAATTTGGCTTCTATTTTAAGCTTGTATGATAAAATATAATGGCATTCCAGTCACTAAAATAAAACAGCTCTTCAAACGTTTCGGTTAGAATTGTAAGCTTGGAGTAGTTTTTTTTCTGCGTTATCTGCAGAGCCCCGCAGGTTATAGATTACTTAATAAATAACTTCTTCAGCAAGCATAATAGGTGAGGCTTTAGATTACAATATTGATTTCACATTCATCTTATTAGTGTAAGAGTATATTAATATTGACACGAGGCAATTTTTCCGCGATCTAATTTAGTTCTATGATGGATAATTTTGTGCGCTTGATACCTGTAAATAATTCAGGATGGCTAGATTTTGTGAAAGGTTGTTATTACGTAAGCACATTGTTTGCTAGACGAACTAGTTGAGAAAAAGAAGCAGGCTCCTGCTACGGGTAGTTTTACCAAAAATAGGTTTAAATAATTGAAATGTAGAAATTATCATTGATCGCTGATTAAACCCTATTGCATTTAATTAAATCTCAAACAAATGCTTTTCAAACAAATCTGATTAGGTATAAGTATGAGTGAAGAAAACAGATCGGATTGAACATGAATCCATTATAGCTGAGTGATATGCAATTAAGTGAGAATTCATTAAATTATAGCACTTTACTAGAGGTAGGGAGAAAATAATCAGACGTCTGCTCGTAATTTTGGTAGGAAATTGGTTAGTCAAATAAATGTCTTAAAGCCATACAGCTTTCACTGATGTAGACAGACAGTGTTTGCACTTGATGGCCCAGTAATGATAACCGGGAGCATGTGAGCACGTTATATGCGACAATAACAGTTTTATGGACTGTATTAGACTGTATTAGAACTTACCCCTTAGTAGAAAATAGCCTTGATCTGTTCGATTGCAAAGCAACTGAGCGGATTTCTTGAGTGTGTAGTATCAAATGATACTTGCAGCCGAAAGGAAAGGTAGGAAGGACAAGAGAAAATTCGTTCGCACTAATGTTTACCTATTGTAAACCACTAACTTCTATTAATCAGCCTATTCCCTAAGTAAAGTCCCCCCTATTAATCATCCGCTTATTCAGAATGCGGGGGTTCATAGATGATAGCTACAAACTATACCTGAATCACGCGATGCTAACTGACTAATTGTGACTGACTATAATTGACCGTTATTACTTTATATCTATCTATTTTGTACTAATACTTTTAAGCGGCAAAGTTAAAGCGATAATTGTTTTAACTTGCAATAGAAGCAAGCCAATCTACATGAAAAATGGGTTGCATTTCTGTAATCAATCCATTGAAATATTGAAATATTTTCCAAGCCGATTAACTTACGTAAATTGAAACTATAATTAGCCTAAATTGAAATTATAACGAACTAATATAAACAATAACTGACATAAACAGTCAGTTATAAGAAATTTTAAAGTGCAAAATGAATCCTTGTCGGTCAGTGTAGTAAACATAAAATAATGAATTATATTAAATTAGATTATAATTTATTCCACATTAAATCATGAGTAAAGTAAATTGTTAAGTAAGTATCGATAGTCAGATATGGGGCATAGTGGAGTCCAGTGTCGCATAATAATTATATAATTCTTTTATATTTGAATCCTGTGAATAAAATAAATTAAATTGATTAGGCAACAAGTTTACTGATTGAGATAAATTAAAGTGAATTAATAAGGTAACAGTGTGTGTTCTAAATTACGTTTGTGATGGTAGGAATGACAAAAACTGTGATTAAAATAATTTTATAAATTATTTGGGTATCTTTTTCATCAACTTGAACGCCATGTTTATTAATCTATTTGTATTTAAGTAATTGAATACAAAAATTATTTTATCTTATTATTTGAATGAGGCATTATTTATTTTGTTTGAACTCCAGAATGATATTTTCATTCGCATGTACGCATTTTCGAAATCATTTTTCAATACATATTGCTAAGATTATACTCGTAACAGACTTATAATCTTAACAACATGTATTATGCTTGATATTCAATCACCTTTGGCTAAGAGAGACGATTTGTTGGTGATAGGTTTGCGCAGAGTTTAGTTAAATTAATGGTTGATTTAGTCGAATTAAATAAGAAAAGTACTCGTAACCTTACCAATGGCAAAGTCTAATGTTTTATTCTAAACAGTGTCGGATAGAAGAGAGTCGCTACGTGCCCCATTAAAAGGTTTCTCTCTTCTCTCTTACAAGGCGTTGTTCATGAAATCCACACCCAAAAGTAACCGTAACATAATATATAACTATTATTTATGCGCAAGACTCTAAATCTGTATGCATCTATTTTAAAAACTTACCGCAAACATAAATGTATCAAGTTCTTCTCTTATTTCTTCAAAACTAAGCCCATTGTCTTGCTCTAAATTAAGCAGTAAATCTAAAAATGCTACTTTGTTTTTTATACCATACTGATTTTCGTCATTTTCTTTTACTATTGATTTATTTTTCTGTGTGTTTCTATTTTCAAGTTTTGTTCTTAGGATAAAAGTCGTAAGATCTTTTAATACTTTCACACATTTCAACTGCTTCCTATAATCTGAAGTAAATTTGAAAATGAAATCGTACTGCTTATAGAATGAAAAAAATCTTGACATGTAAATTACTAGAAACTCTTTAATTGCATTAATGTACTCGGATTTCGGCTCATTTTGAGCATTTACTTTTATTCCCATTGCAGATTCTAAAATGAAAAATCTTATTCAATTATATAAACAATGAATGTCTTATGGCAAGTAAAACAAATTCGAAAATGGATCAGAAGGATATTTTAAAATATCCTTCTATTTCTCTATTCCTAATATTTTTATTAATCCCTGAATTTCTACTAACCCCACTTAAAAACTTAGATGAAGCCAAATCAACTATCAACTACACCATAAACACAGAGATGGCAAACAAAATATTAAAGAACCTTACAACACCGAGCGTTCGAACCAATTCTCGCAAATTTTCTTTCATTCTAAAGATGATATTTCAAAAACATAGTTTCTTAAGCTTCAAGAGCTTCCTGAGCTATTGATGCTTTAATGGCCTTATCCTGTTAAAGAATTGTGCGACAATTTTGGCTGGTTTCCCTAATTTCATCTGACTTGTGCTAACTTGCATCTGACTTGTGAACATCATTCATTAACTATTTTTTGGTCCTCTAAATGTTTCTAATCTTATTGTTCTTGCGACTGTTTTAGTTTTCTTCCAAATGTTTTCTTCCGTTTTTAGATACTTCGGTTGTACCATTTTCCAGCAGAAGGAATCTGTACAACTTAAGTACTCTAGAACTTCATGGTACACAAATATCACTGCAGGGAGAAATAAAGTACCTTGGAGTCATACTTGTTTCCAAATTTACTTGGAACTTGCAAATTGATAGAATAATAGAATAATAGACAAAATGATCGAATAATAACTTACGCAATTGTAAGACACATGTAAGACGTAAGAGCACTGGTGTGGTGGAAAAGCACAATCCATGCTAAGACAAGGCTGAAACTGTCCTCCATACAGAGAACGGCATGCTTTGCTATAACAGGAGTTATGAAAATGACTCCTATGGCGGCGGTTGAGGTGCTGCTAGATCCTAAGCCACTAGAATTGATCATACAAGCAGAGGCGGGAACAGCACTTCATCGGGTAAAAACTAACAGATCGGATTTGGCAAAGAAAATAGACACTAAGATTACAGGGGATGAAATACTTGAAATGAAATCGGACTGTATATCTCCAGTTTACAACATTCACAGAAACTATGAGGTCAACATAGACTCAGGTTTGTGGAGAGGAAACCCTCCTATCTTTCCGGAATCTGCTCTAGTCTGGTTCACAGACTCTAGTCTGGTTCACAGACGATGTAAGGGCTTCTAGAAATACGAAAGCAGGAATATACGGAGAACGACCGGAATGTAGATTGTGCTATTCTATAGGCAGATTTGCCACAGTGTGCCACAGTAAAAAGGAAATACAACAAACAATGGATTTTTATAGTGAGTGCTATTCCTGGGAGCACTTCAAGCGCTTAACAACGCCAGAAACGTGTCTGGACTGACGAACGAATGCAGACTGGCTATGACTAACTCAGTTACACTGATATCGGCAGCAGGGCATAGGAACATTGTAGGCAACGAAACAGCTAATGCATTAGCAAGGCTGGCATCCAGCATACTATTCATTGGTCCGGAGCCATTAAAAGTTGTTTTGACATTAAAAGTTGTTTTGTAAAATATTTGCTAGTATAAAAACCGTAGCCCAGATTCTCCAGATATTCTACAACCTTTAAGCGGAAGTATCTTGGAGTATGGGGTCTCATCCTTAAACTACACCCTTTTTTAGTGCTTCAAAGTTGTGTTTAATTTACATAATGCAAATTGATTCTTTATTAAAAACCTAAAAAATATCAAAATATTTTTGCACTATTCATTCTTGAACATACCGCCGCGTCGAACTGGAGAAGTCGGATTGATGTCTGCTGAAGTAATGACGGACTTTCTGGTTCAAATAATGGTTCTTCCATCTCTAATACCTTGGCTGATCTCCAGTTTATCCTCCAGCAGTCGTCGTTCACCTTTTCCCCTTCGTTCGTTTATGACGTTGACGACTTTTTTCATCCTACTCTCTGACTTTTGTAGGTGATGCTAATAATTGCTACTAATTGATGCTGGTCGTTGATCATTTTTCTAAGGATATGATCACTATTTCTCGGTGCCCATCCGACTTTATGTTTTTGATACTGACTTCCTGGCCGACTTCCCACTATTACTGGGACTTGGTGGGTACCGCTAGCATGGTGCTGTCCGGGTCCAGCGTCACAGCTTCGACATCATAGAAATTATTTGACTCTTGAATTTCGCGTTGATCCCATGTCACGTGGAACTCTTGAATTTTGTGAAACTCTGCTAGTATAACGTATTCGTTTCTGAATACCATTTTGTGCATACAATTCTTCCTCTTAGCGGGTCCCACGATTCTGTTTTTAAACCCATATTACTTAGGGCGCCTAACACTTCTATGGTGACATCAAACAGCTTTTTTAGTTGTGCGTGCTCTTGAGCTATTGTTGGCAAGTCCATTATTTTATCAATATAAGTTGCTAATAGCAATCATTCATTCTCAAACCTGTTCCTCAAAATCTCCCAACATTTCTCATAATTCCACTCATTTATTTGTAGGTGCTGGATCATTCATTTTGGTTCTCCTACTAAGTATGTCATTAAATACTTCAATTTCTCTTCATTCTTGAGATTAGTTTCTTCTATCGTAGATTTAAGCATTTAAACATTAAAGTTTTTATATTTTCCATCAAACGTTGGAATTGTTAGCTTTGGTAACTTTATATGACTATCGTATTTACTTTGCGGAATTTCTGCTCCTTTCAACTCTTCATCCAACATATTGATTATGACTTTTCCCTGTACCACTTGTTTCATCAGATGTATATCTTCTCTTACTTAACAATTTTTTTCTACTAAAGCCACTTCTCTTGCTTCCCTTTTATCTATCTTTTACTGCTTGTATATTTCCTCTAATTCTTCTGTCTGCATTTCCAGCTAACTCTGAGCTTGAGGCGACTCCAGCTTTCTTTCAATTTCTTCACCAATAATTTGTTGTTATCTTTCAAAATTTTGTAATTTTGTAGTGTTTTTTTTACACCCTCCATTCTTCTTGCATTGTTCTGTTCTTAAAATCTCTAGATAGTCGATGATTTCATTGTAGATTTTCCATCCCGACTCCATGAATTCGGACGTGTCTCTTCCACTCATCTTTAATTTGTCGCCTCTGTACTTCTTTGTGTTACGCAACGTCGTAAATCTTGCCTAACTCATCCGAGTGTCGATTTATGTACTTCTCAAACTGAATGCTTTTTTATTCACTTTCATACTGGATCAATATTGAAAACTTAATATTTTATTTGTGGCTTTCGTATCTTCTGATACTGAACGACAATTTGTTATTAAAATGTGTGTTCGGTTTTTCGACGATACGTTTTAATTCGTTTATGTACTTTCGTTCATTAATGATCTTGAAAGCTTTTGTTTAAATTCATGTTTTATTGAAATTAATTGAAAGTTCTATTTGTGTAGTTAAATAAATTTTTTTTATTTAAATTAATTTTTATTTTATTTCAAATTAAATTAATTTATACATTTTTGGAATGTTAATTCCATTAACCGGAATGTTACTTTCATTAATTCCAGTGAAATATCCGGGACCTTAGCCCAAATTCTCCAGATTTAAACCTTTAAGGGCAAGTATCTTGGAGTATGAGAGTCTTATCCTAAAAATACCTCTTTCTTAGTGCTTAAAAGTTAATATTGTGCCTTTCAATTTATTTCCTAAATAGATACGAGCCATTGGGGTCTGTCCCGTTGGTAGTCGCGATCTACCAACTGGGAAACACTGCTCTAAAGCAATAGTTGCGACATTTCAGCACAGCTCAAGCATCAACAGTTATAGAATTCATCTTGTAGCACCGAAGCAGTTGCTTAGTTTCCAACTATCGCACCTTTCATCCATTTATTCGGATTAATGAAAGCTAGTCTGTCAAAACAATTTGAAATACCTTTACCCTTAGTAAGGCTAGTGACTATCTATTGTTCAGGTTTACAGAAAAACAAATAATGCCTGAACAATGGAATATTTCATCCACTTTTATGAAATCTTCCTTTTATCTTATTCTTCCGCTGCTCTTTCCTATGTAAACTTTATTTAGAAGAACTTGTGCAAAAATTTTTACCCACCTGATATAACATCTAAAGCGAAATTGCTTATTATTGGCATAATATCAAAAGTTTTATTTTGTTTCTCCTTAATAGTACTGAACAGCGTCTTAATATTCATATTAAAATAAACCATATATTGTTCTAACATTTTAAAATGAAATGTTCGTGTTATAATTCGTCTATGCTTAAACCAATGTGAACCTTAAAAATAATTGAATCAGGAACATTTCCCCTTCTGTTTATCCTGGTTTAATTTCTTACCTGCGCTATTAATTAATCCATTACCCAGCCATATTTTCAATCCATCATAACCTTTCGATTTTTTAATATGCATGTTTGAACTTAATATGAATTGAACTTTATCAGCATCAGTTAGAATTATTGCAGGTTCCGAACCCAGCCACATTCTAAAAATTGGTCCATACTTTTTTATTAGCTGTACCTCATTTTTTAAGGAATCTATAAACATTAAATATTTTAATTAGTTGTCCATCGACTTAGTTATCCAAAGGTGTACTTATTAAAATGATTCAAATTATTCACGTTGAATAAACTTTTCAAATTACGTGAACTTTAAATTTGCCGTGTAACATACGAATAGCGCTTGTTTCCAAGTTTCGCTCCTCGTCAGGCACGTGTGTGTTTAATCTTTATACACCAATCTGACCTTTTGCTGCAGGCAGTATCCTCAAAAATGGTGTATGGTGCGTCAAAAATGGTATATTGGCCAGTTTGCATATTTCTACAAATAATTTGTTATCCATGGATGTCATGTACTTATTAAAATAATAGTTCTTATGGGGGAGAGGTGGGGAGAGAAAGAATATGGTCATTGGCATACGTTGATGACATAGTGTGTATGGCGGGTACCAGAGAGGAGATGAATGAGGTGATAGAGAGGGTGAATAGATATATGAGGAAAAGAGGGATGGAAGTGAATGGGAATA
>WYDF02287851.1:0-16536 GCA_009867245.2 Adranes taylori
GATAGGGAATTGATTAATTATTTAGGGGAATACGATGTGATAGCGTTGGTGGAGACATGGGTGGAGAGGGAAAAATTACCAAGGCAACACAGATGGGTGTTAGAGGGTGCGACACGGTAATGTAAAAAATTGTTTAAATTGTATTTGGTTGTTTAAAGTGCGACATTAGAAAAAATCGAGGAGGCTTAACCCTTATGTGAACAAAATTTGTGGACGGTTGCGCGATCACAACATACGCATACCTTTGCATTTAATATATTGTTCTCCATACAAGTTTGATATATTTTAAGAATGTTGGACATCATTAAAATAGTAAGCATTTCGTGTAACCGTTCATTTACTTAGATTTCATTTTTAAAGCAAAAGTGCGTAGGGGATTTAGGCGTGCGTTTATAACGACGTGCTCCCACCCGCGACGCTCCTATGTCTAGCTTTAGCGACTTGTTACAGATGGCACAAATAAATATCTAATTATTTACAGGATAAAAACGGCCTTCGGAAATACGTTACTCTGGCGCCAGATCCGTAAACGTGAGACCGCACGCTAGAACTAATGTTGTCCCTCCGGTCCTCATTGACTTACTAAGCATACAGGTAGCTGCGAGTCTTGCGAGATGTCTAAGATTCGTGTCCTTGTGGGCAGCAGTAATAAACTTGCCAATGCTAATGATTGAAACAGCATAACGTGTTAACAAAACCGTCTATTGTTCTTCATAGACATTACAAACAAGAGAAACAAAGTTATATTCAGTTAAATGTCAATAATAAACATACGAATAAAGGTTAAATTAAATTCATTATGCTTGATCAATGGTGGTTAAAAGTCATAAACAGTACCATACAGCCAAGCGGTTTATATAAAACAGTACCAATGTTTAATAATCATCACTGGCGGTGTATATAAAATCAGCGGTGCATATAAAGCGATATGATAAATGCGGTGATAAAATAACAAAGATCAATAGCAAACAAAATATGGCAAGCGGCTATCAATAATACAACGGGAGAGCGGGTGTAATTTTCGAGCACACAATATGAATAACGGAAAAGTTATATAACTTAAGGACGTACTATAGAGGCGCCAATAGCCTACAAAAATCTTCGTTTTGATTGGAATGCTAGGCACCACCGTAGCAAACTGCCACGCAGACCCTTCCCACACCCGCCAGCTCGAATAATCCAAACCATGCTGGAACCTCCGGAGGATCTCCAAGATATCATTGAATCAATCCCACTGTCCCTAAGATGATTCCTACGCCTATATTATAAAAAACAAAAAGACAAAAAAATTAAAACATAAAAATAAAATATAAAAAAAAAATCTAAAAAAGCAAAAAAGAGAAAAACAAACACTCCCTTCCACAACATCCTTATTTTCTATTTCAGGTCAACTAACACCCACCTGCGCAGCCAAGCAAGTACAATAAATATAGAAGACCACCAGCAAATCAGCTCACCCCACTAAACCTAAATCCCTCATCAGTTGACAATTCTATGGCCAAGGTTTTGCAGCTTCCCTTGGCTGTAAAGCGAATGCTATAGCGTATATCTTATTTGCAAGTTATCAGCTTATCATAATTTCTAAAAGCATTCCACTCACTACCAGTTCCAGGGGTGACCAAGTTCCAGGGTGAAGAGGATGAGAAATCCTAAAGCTTCCTTCAAACAAACTCTCCAATTGCCCTAAACTATATACAATCCCAACAGGGAGTGGAGTTTTCGTTAGGGTAGAAATCCCACACTGTCGGATGCACGCACATCTTTCGCCTTTTGAAGGTTTCTCCACTTTCTACGTAAAACAAAAAAAATAGACGTCTAACATCGTGAATCACGGACGTCACGTTGACCAGTGCCTGCAACTGACTGTGAACCACAAGCCAGAGGTATACACTCTCGACAGGCATGGAGAGAATCGCAAAGTGTTACTAAGACGCGTAAAGCCGTGAACCACAGATGTCACGTCACCTAGTGCCTCCAACTGACTGAATCACAAGCCAGCCGTATACACTGCAGTAATATAGGAAATAGGTTGATGAAAAAGGATAGGAAGAGAAGCAGAGCTTTTCAACATACATGCAATTCAATCAAGCAGTATGCTATAGAAAACTCGCTCACCATATATATTATTATCCCGGCGACTGTTGCTGGCTGTCGCTCTGCCCGGTGTCGCGGCATGGCTGCCGTGGCTGGTCGCTTTGCTGCTGCCAGGCGGCTGCCTTCGAGGTCGCAAAGGAACTGATTTTGCATGCTTAAATGTCTCGCTTTTATAGACGTTAGCCTCGCATAAGTTTTATTCTGCGGTACGGGTTTGTGTGTGCTCATCCACACAATTCTATGAATATTTCGGTATTATCCTTACCATCTACGTCTACACAACGCACAATTCCATTCTAATATTCTCTTAGCGGCTTTCCCACGCTTACAACAGAAACAACGGACCAGCAGCCAGTAGCAGTAGTGATCAGGTATATTACAGAGTATCAGTGAGTGGCGCCAGCCAGGCATATTTTCAATATCACACGCTACATATAATAGCAAGCAGCGGACCAAATAAATCTTTCCACACATGTACACACACACATACATGCATAAGTCTTATAATTAAGCGGGCGTAACATGTCACGTACTCAACTTACGGCACGGCGAAACAAGCTATCTCTCTCTGAATCATACAATTAGGTAGGTGACCAAATATCCCCACTAATATACGCGGAATTATGTAGTTATTCCAATACGTTCTGCTAGCAGCGGTAGGAAGCTTGTTTGTTTACATTTTCAATCGGAATGAATAATTCTTATTTACTATAAATGCATTTAAATTTAACAATTGGCGGTGCCCCAGTGCAGTACTTTTACATAATTCATTTATTTAATCAATTTGATTTATGTCTCGTAAAAAGGTTTATTATATATTAATCAAACTCAAAGCTCCATTCCAGTTAACATTTATACTATAAGACTAAAGATGATGTAGAAATATTCGAGTTCAGAATACATTTATTTGATCAGTTAGAGCGCACCCAAAATTATAACTTGTTTACTCCATTTAGAAAACATTTTCAACTGCAATAGTATCAATTTCAAGATCTCATAAAATGTAAAATACTTGTTCTAATGACTATTCCCGTATTTAATATTATTAAGCCAATATAAATGTTTGTATTTTTATTTTAGTCTATGTGATCAATAAGAATTTTTAGAGTATACGCTATATCTAGGAAGCTTGACCTTTCATTCTTGATATCGTTTTAATCAAACTATCAAAATGGATTGTTTGTAAAAAATGTAGTCTTGGTGGAATATATTTGTTCCCAAGCTGACTTTTTCCTATTTGAACAGAAAACAAATTATTTAAAGTACTACAGTTTTTTAAAATCAAATAGTACTACAAAACTAATTGAATACTGTATGTTTCATTTTCTTTGATATAAAAATTATTTTCAGTTTAATCAAAAAATGTATAAACCATAAACTAAGGTTTAGCGCTGGGGTCCTGCTTAAATCCTCTTTTGGCAGAAATTTTTAAGACTGATTTGGAGAACACAATTTTTGGTTTAAATACACAGTTTTTTGGTGCGATTATTTTCTGTAGAAGGTATGTTGATGATATTTTGATTATTATTTAGGGAGGGGGGGGGGTGAGAATTTGAATTTATTAATGACATTCTCAACCAGACGCATGAGTCAATTAAATTCACGCATGAGTTTACGACTAATAAAACGATTTCCTTTTTTGATTTGTTTATAGATTACAATTAAAATGTGTTGTCGTAGAAGGTCTTCCGAAGAAAATACTTATTGTGATACTCTTAATCTTTTTCATTTAAACGCACCGTGGTGTCATATATTTCTGCCTTTATTCTTTTGCACATAGAAGTATATGTATTCCTAACCCTTTAGAAGACTTCCATTAATGAAATCAATTTTATTAGATCTGTAGCTTTGAACAACGGTGATTCCTTCAAATTATTAATTATATTTTTATTAAGTTAATTTATTACGTACCGGTTCACTAAACTCTCCGACTCGTATTTTCCGCGATATATTTCGGACTTAAAAGTCTATCCTCCATTAACATTTTTGACTTCTGATTGTGTTCTTTTTTGTTCCAACGTTGTCATGTTTTTCTTTTTATTGTCTTATCTTGTTTGTTTCATTGGTTGTTAGTTTTGTGTTTTATGTAATATTTTAAATGGGTGTAATAGGCTGTCGAATTTGCATTGAATTTGTTCGTTTAATATGTTCTGGTTTATTTTGTGTTTTCTTTGATGTCTAAATTTTTGTGATTGCATTTTATGATGGTAATTGTTTCGTCTATTGTTTTATTTGGATGGTTGTTGTTGAGTAGATGGTTTGCGAAATGAGAGTGATATATGTCCGGTCTCCTGAATGTGTATAGGTGCTCCCTGTAGTTTGTAGTCTTGTCCTGAAGTTCTTGTTTGTTTTTCCTATATATATTTTATTGCATGTGTTACATGTGTGTTCATATATTCCCCTGGTCTTACATGAGTTCTCCAAGTTTCATTTTTCCAACTTTCATAGGAACCTAGATATTTAGGGCAGTACACTTTTGTCAAGGTCAAATTACTCCGGTGTTAAGATGTGCGATTTTTTTAAACTCGCTTAAATATTAAAGGATCTCTCGATACAAGATATATATGTTAAATTGTGATTGTAGAAAAAATTGTTTCATTTAAAATCGAAGGGCCTTTATGTAGCTTATAAAATAAAGTTTATTCGAATGTCCTATCTTTATCGTTCCTGAGATATTTCAAAAAGTTTGTTGAACTTCAAACGTGGCAACACCGCTTTCTGTACAATTTGGCAACAATTTGGGGACTTTTTTATTCGACACACAATACAATGTACTATATCTGCGCAAAATTTCAGCCTCTTAGTTTGAATACGAAATTTCTGAACAAAAATAAATTGCTCCTGTCCGCCATACTGGATTTATAAAAAAAATGAAAAAAACCGTTCTGTGAATTCATAGTCTACACGTGTCTGCCAAATTTCATCCAGATCGATCCCATAAGGAAGGAGAAATTCTTGAACATAATCCATATGTACAGACAGCGAAAAATCGACCCTTTTAATTTTTTGAGCAGGATAATTTTTTTTAGAAAAAAACTATGAAAAATTGTTCCTTTGTTTTTCATCTATTAAGATAGGCAACTTATATTCCAAGGGGCTCCATCTACCCGATGACGAATGAATCGATCGACAGTAGCAAACAGGTGGCCAAAACAAATCCTGATATATAAGTTGCCTATCTTAATAGCTACGGAATACAAATACATATTAAAAATTATTTGTGTCTTCGAATAAGTGCCAGTCAGCTCAATTGCAAGAGCAATCGACCGGCAATCGAGAGATCCGGGTTCGAGTCCCGGACGGGGTAAACATTTTTTCGAGACACAAGTAATAAGAAATATTCATTTCATAGTTTACTCTACTAAACGTATAATGTTTAGTAATTGGCAATCACAGTGGTCTCATTTACAGTCCTTAACAGGGAAGACATTGCGAGCTATTAATCCTGTTATAAGGAAGAGACCTTTGTGGGAAATGGTGTGTTTACATTATACACTCTTTAATGTCTATATCAAGTAATGGAGTTATGTTTAGTTGTGGTGATGAATTTTACTCTTTGAATCTTCATTATTATTTTTCGTGATAAAAAAATTACAACAAACAATATTTCAACTTCTGTATGCGTATCCTGCATTAATAATAATAAATGTTGCGGATTACCTTAGAACATCGTTTTCCATCCTTTAAGTGTCGTGACCCCAAAATAGTCGTGAGTAAAACAATGAAGTAAGAATCCTCGCGACTCCATATCTATAATATAACTTTTAATAACTTATATTGCTAGATGAGAGGTGCCCCTACCTTTTATCACTGCTTTTATCACTCGAAAACAATTTGCTTTTGTGTGTTTCTAATATACATCCACGTATAGAGAAACTTTTAAAGAAAAAACAATTACAGTCATCTCATAAATTTTCTTTAAATGTAAGTAAATTGTTTATAATAAATAATTTTTTCTCATAAAATGATTTCATTATTGTTTACGTATAAAGTAAGTTGTAGACTTTCGCGATTCATCACTCCGCGACCCCAAGGTTGGGAAACGCTGCCTTAGAGTGTTGATAACTATTTCAACGATTAAAAAAAATTAAAAACTAAAAAATTGAAATAAATAAAAATAATAATAAAGTAAATAAATAATAATAATTAAATAAATAAAACTGAAAATATAATCCATTAAACATTATAAAAAAAATAAAAATATAATTCATTCAACATCTTCAATTAAAAATATTTTATATTTTCAACCTCATATTATTTATCATAAATCAGTCAAAAAAGTTAATAAATGGCAATTCAGATCTGTTGGTGATTAATCCGTGTTGTAGAAAAATAGCGACATAAAAGAAAGAAAGAAAATATTTTGTATTGGAAGGTTTCATTTTTATAAAAAATGAAGGTTTCATTTTTGTAAAAAATAAAGGTTTCATTTTTGTAAAAAATAAAGGTTTCATTTTTGTAAAAAATAAAGGTTTCATTTTTGTAAAAAAATGAAACCAAAGTTAAAATTAAATATTTACTTTTTCAAAACTTCAAAAGCTACTACATGCAGTAGTTATTAATGTTTATTTTTACATTTTTTTAAGACATTTTGGTAAGCAGTTGTTAAGATTTTAAAATTTGAACATTCATCAAAAAGCATGCTTTTTAGCAAGGTTATGTATTAAAATTTTTTAATAATTTTACATTTTATTTTATATCCTGTGAGGAAGTTTTTTACAGAGGAAAATTCGTATGTTACGGAAAAATGATTTTTTACTTCCAAAACAATGCACATGGTAAAATCTTCCATTTTGGCTAAGCAAAAAATGATTACATTTCAACAAATGATTAAAATTCATATATAGTTTTTTTGACGCAAGGTAACAAATAACATATTATTGTTTGTCTGTTTAATATTGTTAATGTTTATATATATTTTTCAATAGTACTTTTTATCATGCATTAAGCAAAGTAGCTTGGAAATCTGGATAGTATTTCATAATCTATGATTTTGAAATAAAATTTAATTTGGAGGTAGATCACTTTGTTTTAATTTATTAAAATGGATACTCCAAATTACTGCAGCACTTCGACTGTACATTATTCAGCAATTAGATCAAGGAATAATTACTTACGCATAAGAACTTTTAAAACACTATTACGTCAAACGTACGCTTTCATTTATATTGGGTAAACTAGAAATTGAATCGATAGCAGTAACTGACGCATGGGCAAAAATTTCAATCTTTGACTGTATAAATCAAGGTTAAGATTTTTGGAAGAAGGCTTGGCCTACATGTAAAGTTCAACTACTCAAATATAAGCATTATCAGACAAACTCATCACTTTTGTTCATGATATCGGTGTAGGTGAAAGATGTAAATCCAAATATACATTTCGATTGATGTAATTTAATGTAATAATGTAGTTTGACCTGAAGATGGCCGCAAGCCGAAACCAGTTGTAAATAAAATTTAATCAAACAGGGAAATATGTTTCTTTAATGAAGTTTGATTAAAAACCTTGTTACCGATGGAAGTAACCAGGAATCTACATTTTAGTTAAAACATAGTTACTGTGTTTTGATTTATAATAAATTTCTTTTATTAATACATAAGTTATAAATGTCATATTACATAATTTCAAATGCATATGCATTTAATGCGTACTAAATACATGTCTTGACTTTTTACATCTAGATTTTCCCGTCTCGCTATATCTCTCTACGGAATGATATAAGACGTGATATATAAATATTCTTGCAACATTGACATGGTTGAGTATATGAAGATTAATGGTAAAAGAAAGAGAGACAGATAAGAAGAGAAAGAATAAAGTGGCAGCTTTCACGAACGAGTCGGTCGGTTCGCGTTCGACCCACTTTTTAAATCGTTGCGTATCGACTGAAACCTTTAGAAGTCTTGAACGTATAATGAAAAGTTACGTATTTAAGAATTCAAACAGTATTTAATTATTTAACTTGAGAATGCTGACAATAATTGTTATCTACTTTAATATTACAAAAGGATAATTCGAGAAGTTAAGAAGGAAAGTTCATTAGAAAGCCATTTCTTTTTTTGAAACGTCTTTTTTTCTTTGCTTTTCGTGTTACAAACTTCGGAAACTTTAAAAGTAATGGAATTAAATACTTAAGAATTCTGAATACATAAATATTTATTTTGAATGATTATAATTAGAGCTTTTATAATTTGAAGGCTAGATTACATAGCCACAATTGCTTTTTGAGTGGAACTTGTATAATTCGAATTAGGCTTCTAGAAAAATGAATTCTTGGGTGAGTTAACCACCCCATTTTTAATATTATTATTACTATGTAAGAAGGTTTGGGGAGAGACTTCCTTGCCATCTCGGCCTAAAGGATCTTTTGCATTCATCTGTGTACCATTTCAACGCATTCATTTTCCCAGAAATTCCTGAGAGGAATAGCAACTTTAAATGGTTGTTCAAAATTGAACCTTAGTGTAATGCCATCGCACCTAACAGACTCGAAATACAACATCAACGAACAACAATTGCTCAGCGAACGCCAATTTGGTTTCCGTAAGGGCAAGCGTACGATTGATGCTCTCAAGCTGGTAGACAAGCTAGCGTGAAAAGCAACTGCTGGAACCAGGAGTAGATACAAGAAATATGTGTGTCCTAGTCACACTCGACATCAAAAATGCCTTCAATAGCGCCTCCTAGGAGAAAATTCTTCAGGTACTGGAAGTAATGAACGTTCCGAGGTACCTGCAAAAAGTAATAACAGGATATCTAAGCGGCCGTCCAAGAATGTACGAAACAGATGAAGGTACAGTTAAGATGACAATAAGCACTGGAGTTCCACAGGGTTCGATACTTAGTCCGACAGTTTGGAACCTTATGTTCCATGGACTATTAGTACTAAATATGCCGTTGGGAATCACAGTAGTGGGGTACGCTGATGACACTGCATTGATAGTTATTGCCAAGACAGCTGTATAAATTAATATAAACTCAAAGGCTGCGCTAACAATAATCAATCGATGGCTGCAAGATAACTGGCTGGAGAATATATAAAAGACCAAGGTAATTCCACTGATAGGCAGACGATCTACAGACCAAATATCTGTTATCAATGAGGACAACAACTGAAATGTGTCACTAATGCTACATACCTTGGTGTCACAATTCACAGTAGACTAAACTACTCACAACATATAAAGGAGAAGGTGGTTATAGCAACGGCAGAAGTCAGGAGGGACATGCCAAGGATAGACGGTACGAAAGAAGCGAGACGGAAACTCCTGTATGGTTGATTATGATGCCTCCAGCTCCCATATGGGCAACAGAAATAACCAAAAGGAAAAATTTCACTACGTTGCTAGAAAGAGCGCAAAGAATTGTAATGTTGGCTATAACGTCACCATACAGGTCGTTGTGAACAATAGCACTACAAACACTTGCGGGCAAGCTGCCGATGGATCTAATAGCTCTAGGAAGCTGCGGGGCATACAAATAATGTAGTTGGGAGGATGAAATCCCACATCAGAAAAGAATTAAGTGTAAAAGCAATGGCCGCGTGGCAACGGAGGTGCCTCAAAAGGCCGTTGGACACACAAAATAATTCCGACGATAAAGACATGGATTAAACGCCCGTGAATTAAATTATTACATGTCGCAAATGCTAACTGGACACGGATGCTACACAAAGTACTTGCATGTCATCCGAAAAAAGAGAGCCCACAGTGCGGAACATGTGGAAACGGAGAAGAAGACGCTGAGCACACTTTGCTATAATGTCGAGAATAATTGGAATGAGTAGTAAAGAAGATCGATAGCCCCGAAAAGCTAGGCAAAATCATGCTACCGGAAAAGGATTCCTGGAATGCTATGGAGTCATACAATAGAGAAAAAGAAAGTAGACAGAAAGGTAGGATGTTCTCATAAAGCTCCTGGTAAGACGCACCAGAAGCAGTACGGCTAATGGAAACTGGCTGTCGAACCCCGCTTAAATTCATATGCGGTAGCAGGGGCAGATTTGTAGAGTCGCCTAAGAAAGAGTTGATACTTGATGCACGTAAGCCAGCATGAGGTCTGCCTAAATGTATTCCTAAACTTCGATATAAAAAAAAAATTAAAATGGTTGTTCAAAGTTGTACCTTAATGACATGGCATCGCACCTATCGGTGAGTTGTACCACTCCTAGCTCTCTAATGATATTCAAGTATTTTGTGAAATTGCTGCCTTGCATTTTATTGTCTTGACAATAGCTGTGGCTTGTACCAGTCTCATTTGACACAAATAAGTGAATAGTAAGCAGTCCAATTAGTACCTCTAACGGAGCTGTTGGACAGGTAGACATGATCCCAGTTATGCTCAGACATGCAGTTTGAGCTTTCTTCTGCACCACGTTAGGGCCTATGATAGGTCTTACAATTTCTGTATAAGCCCAGTGAATCATTTTTGGGTGTAGACCCCATGTTCTACGGAAAAAAACTTCTTGCATGCATATAAGCTCCGGCGGTCTTATGCTGTATCTTCTGCAAATGAAAGTTCTAGGTCAATTTGTGCTGTAAAACTAGGCCCAAATATTTGATCTTCCACTTTATCATGATTGTTATGTCATTCAGGCCTATTTTCTCTACATCATTTGGTCGTGATATTAAGGATACTTTACATTATAGTAAACACTCTTGTGTCTTAGTGGCCTTGCTCTGTCAGCACTAGGTCATCTGCATACTCTTGTACTCAATGATCGGTTATTGTTAAGTCCATTACAATAGACTATAGCAGTGGTGACAGAATTCCCCCTTCGGGACATCCCCAAGTTGAGACACAGAGATAGATAGATATTTTGTAGTGATACACTTGCGTTGCTGTTAACTTAGTAATGCATTAATTTAATTTTAAACATACTTAAACCTACTGAAAATAATGTCTTGCTTATAATGCAATATAATTACTGAGCTGTAGAAGCAACATGGAGTGGTGTACATTCGAAAACTGCATTGAAATTAAGAAGAGTTAATAAAAAATTGTATATAAGCAAAATTATTAATAATGTACTGCTTAAGAGCCTTAAATAATGACCACAAATTCACCCGAAAATGATCATTCTGTAACAGAAAATCATTATGAAGTTGACGTAATGAAGCATAATGAATATCTTTATATGGTTATTACGTTATATCGTTTATTTCTCAGAATGTCGAAAAAGACGTAGCAATATCATTATATTTTTTATGAAAACATCGCATAGTCTTATAAAGTCAAGACAGTTAATCTCTTATGGCTTTCATTTTTAATGTACTAATCCAAATTTCTAATTCAAAAAACCTTTATTGTCATAACATAAATTCTTTCAATACATTGCATGCAACCGTAAATTACTATATACTATAATCCTATAATTATGACAAGAGAATATTTGAAAAACATAAACCAACAAAAAGAAAAATTAAAACAAAAAACATGATCCGAGTAGTATGGAGATAACACAGCCAGAGACAGCGCGTTATATACAGAAAAGCATAAAAAGACATAAATGACTATATAGCTCAATTTTCTTCGTCTTTCTTTCTCCATTCACCTTTTTTCTTCCTTTCCCTTCCCTTTTTCTCTGGCCACTCCTTTATATTATAATCCTTCTTTTCCGATTTCCCTTTTATCTTTCTTTCATCCCCGTTCGTTCTTCTATGTACCCCCTTTCTTTTCCGTCATTTTCACCCCTCTTCCCCTACATTCGGCCTCCCAACAATCACCTCCTTCTTTCTTCTATAATTTTCATCTGTGATTTTTTCCATTATCTATCACTCTTCCCATTCCTCGTTAATTCATGCATCTTTTTCGCCTCCTTTTTATCTACATTCAACCTTATTTCCTTCCATCATTTATCCAGTCATCCCATTCGTTTACCTTCTCATTGCAGAGTCTACATTTCCTTTCATCAACACTCATCCATCTGTTCACTTTTTTTTAATTCCACATCTACATCTTGCAATCCTCATTTTCTCCTTCATATTAATTCCTTGCAACAAGTACTCAGGTATCCCCCCCCCACCATCACTTTCAATTCATCGTACTTTCTATTATAGCTGCATTCCTTCATTCGCACACTTCTTTCTTGCTCTTCTATATCCATCACTCCACACTCCAAATATTCGTTCCACCGTCCCCTTGCACATCCTATCTTCATTCACCCTATTATACCATTCGTTAATCCACCATTCACTAGTTGAATGTTCGATGGATCGACGACTGGTTTTTAACACCCTTCATGCATATCATGTGTACTAAATTCGACGATGTACATCTTGTCTAATCCCAATATAGTTATCAAATATTTCAGCCGCGTTTTCTGTTTCCTTTTCTAATTTTTACAATACATCTATTTCACGGGGTTTTTGCAATTTACACTAAATGAATAATTGAATGAAGTAGTGCAGTAAATTCGGTTCTGCTTAGTATCCAGTGCTTAGTAAAAACAGAAAAGATTATTACACATAGAAGTATGACCTTGTTTTTTCTTGCTTAAAAGCTTTATTTGAATCTTCACAATTTTACTTCATTATATTAAAATTTCTCGCTCATAAAAATGTTCAAAATTGCCACATGCAAATATTTATTTATGCAGAAGATGACTGGTGGGATTATAGAGTAAACAAAAATGATGTAAATCAAAGGATTTAGGACGAGTATTATATATTTACGCAGCAAGGAGGACGAATGGTGAGACTTTCGTGTACAGGAATTTAAGAGCGTGAAGTGGAAAGATTATAGATGGAAATCGTAAAAATGAAAAGGAATGAGATATTGGTTAAAAGAATGCAAGGTGTGGAGTGGATTGATGAGCAGAGATAAATTATGGAATATCAGACAATGCGAGTCAGTTTGACGCGAATCAGTTAAACAATGTCAGTAAGGAGCCATGTCAGTTTAATATCACACCGGAACTGATATTGTTGTTCCTCCGGTCCTTAGTGGTTTAGTGAGGGCATGAGAAGCTACGAGTACGTGAGTTACCCAGGAGTTCGTGATCTTGCGGACAGCTAAAAAAAACTTATTGCTAATTAGTGAAACAACATTAACGATTTAACAAAATACGTCTATTGGTTTTCAAGATACAAACAAAGAAAGAAATGCACAATTAAATGCCAAATTAAATAGTAGCGCATTAATGGCGATTAGCTAATAATAAATCAAATACACTTGAATACATAAAAAATATATACAAGCGGTGCAAACGTGCGAAAAGCATGCAAACGCGGCATATAACACAACGGGGAGATGGGGTGTATATATTAGTAAAATGATTTGGACAATGACGATGACAGGAATATTAGAAAAGCACTATAGTTCACCGTAACACCGCGGTTAGCGTTCAGTGCTACCGTTACGGAGTGATTAAGACTAGTCGCGATTAGCGTTCGACTAGAATTATACACTCTAGTGAATTGAGTGAGAAGGAATACTATAAGCCACAATAACACTGCGGTTAGCGCTCAGTGCTATAGTTGCTGAATGATTAAAACTAGTCGCGGTTAACGTTCGACTAGTATTATACACTCTAATTATATAGGAAATAAGAAAGGTAACAGGAGAAACAAAGCTATTAAAACTAGATAGAATAGAAATAGAACAGTGTACGATATATGAAAACGCTTAAACGCTTACTTATCCGGCGATTATCTTTGGCTGTCGGCTTGGCTGGTCGTCGGCTACTGGCTCCTACTGCTGCTTTGAGTTCATGAATTGAACTAAAATATTGGTTTTTTTTGTTTTGCGTAGGAAGTGGAGAATCTTCAAAAGACAAAGGATGCCCGATGTATCCAATAGTGTGGGATTTTTACCCACTAAACTCCACTCCCGGTTGGGATATTATACTTAGGAGGTTGCTTTGCAAAATCGTATTGCTTTGCAAAAGCGTGTATTTATAGCCGTGAGCCGTCACACAACTTTGGTCTCGTTATACGGGTCAGTATGTAGCAATCCACATATGATTTATTTCTTGATACGGTCTCAACTAATTAAAGTACAGCCACAGCTGTCTATGCACGACGACAAGTATATATCAATTACTAGCGAACGCTGTTTCTAACACAGCATTTTCTGCCTACAGACGGACGGCAAATGCTACACACGTTCCCTACCACACGCACTAACCCACAGCTAATATATGTAGCAAGTGAGCCAGCAGCGAGCAATAAATAATACCCATCTCTCTGAGGTTATTATTGCGTCTTTATTTAATGCGTAAGGCGTAATCGCGATCATATATATTTTAACTATATTTAAGTTTTATCTTATGAACTGTTTTCTTTTCAGAGCCGTGGTGTCGCGATTTATTTAATTTATTTATTTAGAGTAACATGCTATGTTACAGTTGTTTCACTTATCTTTCTAAATCTAGTGTGGGGTCCTAAACCGCATACGAATTGAAGTCTTCGCCTCTTATCCACCTCTTATATATTCTTCATCCATCCATTCTTTTGCTGTCGCCGCCAATATTTTTATAGATTTCTCTTACCAATGCATTTATTCGACGTTTATTCAAATGTACTCATGTACTCATTAGTTTGGCCGCGTAATTGTTCGTTCTTCTAACGGTGACTTATCAGTATTTTCAAGTTATTCTTCCATTAAACACTTTTCATCTTTTCTCCTCCATACTCGCTCATATTTCTTCTACAATATCTTTTTTATTCACTCACTCCTCTTTTATTTCTAGCATTAGTTATAATTTCTAATTTATTAATTCTTTTCTCTTCTTCTTTTTTTTTGCTATATTCTCATCTTCCTTCCGTCTTTTGTTGCATTTCTCACATTATTTGCCTTTTTCCCATTTTTACTTTTAGTTTTTCCTCCTTTCTCTTTTTGCTTTTTAATATTCCATATATTCTGTTTAATTAATTTTGTTTATATTTCCCATTTTTAGTTTTAAACATAATTAAAAAATTACTTATGTGATTGATGTATAAATATATTACTACAATAGCTCAAGCTAAAGTGTTCAAATAATCTAAAAGAAACAGTAAAATAGAATTTCGTTCGATCATAAATTTTATAATTTTGAGGTCCTCTCGAAAGAAAGGTGCTTTACTCATTGTTAATCGAGATACATTGCAATTCTTTTTGCGTAGAAAAGAAACTTTCAAATATCTTTTGAGTCTTATGCAAACGAAGATAAGAGTGTAAATTACTCTGTTGGAAGTTAGTTCAGTTAGTACATGCATATATAATAATATCACAGGCTAAGCATGGATTCTTTTCTCTACTACTTCATTGGATGTGCGGTTTTATTGCAGGGGATTGAGTATCATTTCAACTAGCTGCGATAGGTTTATGCATATTGCGTGGAGTTAAATGTATAAATTCTAGAGGTGGCTTCATTTGCGAATTAGTGCGTTCCGTGTAATTGAATTGGACGTATTGAAACTATTTAGCATGAAGGGAATATTCATTAAAATCTAGCCGGTTTTTGCTAAACTAATAATTAAGAAAATTCCTACATTTTTGAACTAGAATTGCTATTATTTGACCCATAGGGAATCAAGTAATATAAAACTGCAAATAACATAATTCTGGTATTTACCTTTTTTTTTTCAATGCATTTTAAACGCCCGGCGATGCCATATGTGTAAAACTAATATTCAGTGTAAAACAATGTATCCACTTATTGGGTATCAGATTTCTTCTAGGGGAAAATCAACAAAACTGGCACTTTCAATAACAAATAGCTCACATGTAAATTGCAATGAAAAATTTACCATTTACAGTATCTATGTATCCGGAATAATGCTACTGTGAATCATGTCATAGAATTTCTGTAGAAGTTTCTACATCTAATAGATCAAGGAAAAACAAAAATTGCAAAAATCTGTAATCTCATAGGATTAACGCACGTATGTATGTAGAGAAGAGTTATGATCACTGGGTCTGAAATGGTTAATCATAAAGTAGACATGTGGAAGTTTCATACATAGAATTATGGGAGTTCCATACATAGAATTGTGTAAGAATAACATATCTAATAAATGCCCTCATTGGCTTTACTGATACAATGAATCACAGTTTGGCATAAATATGGCTGGATTTCGCTGATGCAGCGCCTAATCTCCTCTTCGAGGCTTGGATAGTCGTGGAGTTATTAAGAACAACTTTCAAGAAACCCCAGAGAAAGAAGTCCGAGCGTGTTAAATCACATGATCTAGACCAGTGTTTCCCAACGTGGGGTCCACGCCCCACAAGGGGGCAATTTGATAGTTAAGGGGGGCAATTTAAAAATGCACTCGACACGACTTGAACCCTTTCGCTTTGGGTTATTTAAATGTAATGCTAGATATCGGTGACAAATTTAACAAAAAAGGCAAATTCTTAAAAAATGCTGTAAATAATTATTAGGTATAATTTCGTTTGACGTTACCAAAATATCGACTGGGTAATTAGAGTCGTCCAGTAAACTTCGTCGGGGATTCACCG
>WYDF02287862.1:0-16536 GCA_009867245.2 Adranes taylori
GTCTGCGTTTGATTTCTCCGTCACAGCCGCCTTTGTTTGTGATAAGTGATCCTAAATAGTTAAATTTCTCAATCACTGCAAAACCATCGATCTGCCTAAGATTGGCAGGGTTGCGGTCTATTATCATAATTTTCGTCTTCTTTTTGTTCAACGTACGACCATGTTCTCTGCTGATCCTATCCAACTTTCTCATGAAAAGACGCGCAGCGGCCACTCTAATATGTGGCTATTATCGCAAGAGCAGGCAGCCGCTGGGCGTAGTTTTGGGAGAGAACGTAGGAAGAGGAACTAGGATTTTATATATGTGGAAATTCGCACACTTCAGCACAGTTACAGCTACACTTACAGTGAGAGTTCAGTTAGAGTTACAGTTGATGCCGTTGCTGCTGAATTAGTATTGAAAAAGAAATTATTTAATAAAGTACTGTGCGTTTGAGATGGCTGTTGCCCAGATATGAGTATACATCGTTTCTCACTGTCGTGAATACCTCAATCGAATTAAATTGTTTCATATCGTTTCTAATTTATTTCAAACTAACTTTTCATAATCTAATTAAATGTTGCTTGAATTTTATTATACCTATCTGAGACTTGGAATTAAATTATACTGCATGAGAGTTAAATTATTTATGAATTTGATTAAAATAAATCATGGAAACTACATTGAGTTTTATTATGTTATGAGTTTTGTAGACCCCAATATTTGTTAATGTATTGTATTAAATTACTATAGAAAAAATCCATTAAAGAATTAAATTGTTTTGATAGCGTTTATATAGTGGGGTGACTTACACAAAGTTTGGAATTTGTCTTCTGGGGGACAAATTCTCCCTGCTATACCGTCGTTTGTAAAAAATACAAGCGACACTACTTGCGCATTATTAATTTAAATCTAAGTTTAAATAGATTGTCGGATTGATTAGATTTTCAACGGAATATGTCTAAGATTCTACCTATCACTCATTATATTATTAGATATTTGTTGATTACAACCAATCTTCAAACACAAATTAGCTTTGTTCAGTGGGGTAACTCTTTTACTCTTTTTGACAGCTATACACTTTTTGATACTACAAGCTGTCTCAAAAATTCTGAACCATAGGAATTTACAACATTTCATCAATATGGTTTCCGTCTAAGTCAAAAACTTAATAGAAAACGGTCTCCCGTGTTCCGCAGAAAGTTATTTGCTAAGTTAAGTGTTACTGAATGACACACAGTTGTGATGCGCTCTCGCAGATGGTTTTTATACCTGACCTTGAGTGGCTAAACTTTTGATTTTACATAACCCTACACAGAAATATTCATCGGGATTAAACCGGGAAGGCGTGGAACTATTCCACTCGTCCCCCACGATCAATCCACTGAAGTCCGTTTCTGTCTAAACAATTAGGAACTTGTGTACCATACCGGGCAGGAGGTGCACGGTTCTGCATGAACCATTCTGGTTTGCCGGAACCCAGTAAATCCAAATCAGGTTGTATCTAATTCATCACCTTACTTGTCAAGTAAAGCTCACTGTTAACTGTTTCGTCAAAAAAGTAGGGGCCTATGATTCGGTCTGTCCACAGATCATGCCACATCATGACGAGATCAGCCCTTTACCCTTACTGCCCATAAACCAATGAGGGTTACTGTCGGACAATACCAAAAGTTATGTCGGTTCACTTCACCATTTACATAAAGATTGGCTTCGTCCGAAAGCATAACATTAGACTTTAGACAAAAACTCTTGGTCCTGCACCAACTGGGCCAAGAATGAATTGCACATTTTCAATGTTTGTAATGGATCGTCTTTAGACATGTGGTGTATTATTTTCAACTTTCGGATGAAATTAGTGTTTTCTCAAAATATTCCATGGTATGGTTCGAGCAACGTCCCCTTCCAAGCTTCTTGGGCGGATTGATTTTTTCAGACTTGCTGATAACTTCACCAAAACCTCTTTCACTACCTCTTCTGAAGTGTCCGGACATCCAGATCTTTTACCATCGGCCGCAGGACCTGTAGCCTTGAACTTTGCTGCTAGCAGTCTGCCCACTGTTGAGTGCGACACTGGCTCTCGTTCAAAATACCCACATTTAATTCATCTGCAACTTGTGTTCGGGACAATCCTTTTCTTCCACATAGGAGGATAATTTCAAGCTGCTCGTCAGTGGTTAACATTTTTCAGTCCTAAATTAGTAAAACCCTAAGTTGCGGGACTTTTGGAACAGCCTGTTATTTAACTGACTAATTTGGAATCCAATATATTCAATTAGTACCTATTATATATATATATATATATATATAAATATATATATATACCTCATTAAACTTAACTATAAAAATTTACTGCATATAGTTACATTGCTAGAAAAGTTTTAGTAATTCATAGTGAAACATAAGAACGGATCTGTCAGTTCCTAATTATTAATTATAACTAAATTAATTACTTCAACCTTAATTAGTTAGCTATTTCAACGAAAATATCAAAAATTAATTATTCAACATCGTATAAATCCAGTTACACACAACATTTGCGCCCCATTCGCGCATGGTGGATGTTGTGTCGAAAATTTTAATGTTTTCAACAGTTCCTAGGAAAGACCATGTAGTATCATATGCTGGAGATATAGAATTTTGAAAGGTTACCAGATATTTATACTTATTATCAATTAAGTAGAACTGTAAAAAATAGTTCCACAGTTTATATATATAACTGATGTGATGTCTTTGTACCCTTTATTTGAGATTTTATCTTAAACAAGTTTAACTTTTTATCTTAATATTTTGGAACCTGATGGTAACCAGGCTTAGTGTATATACCACAGTGACCGGAAAGAACAAAACTTGAAAACACAACAAGGAAAAAACAGAACATCTCATATTCATACATTTATAGAAGAAATGGGTTTCTTCTAAAAATGTGAAGAAAAATAGAAGAAAAATAGAAAAATAGAAGAAATGAGTTACATTAAAAATTAATTTTTTAATAATATTTTAAATAAATTATTAAATCCGTTCGATCAACATTGAACATGAAAGTATTACGAAAAATTGAGTAATATAATTTTTTAAAGATATTTTTATTTTTTTAATTTCTTTGTCTTAGACTCATATAATAGAATATTTATTTTAGAAATCTCTCGTATAATTTAAATTTATTAATAAAAGTTAGTTTATTTTCATGCACGTATTAAATTAGAATATAACAGCAACCAAATAAATTAGTTGTGTTGCTTCATAGGATACTATATATTATTTGTAGATCACGTTTAATTACAAAACAAAAGTTCAGATTATATGTAAAATTTAGCTTACTCTTGCAAGGTGATAATCTACCAAGTTCAAAGAGTTTATTTATCGCGCGTACATGTCTAATATTAATTTGATAGATATTATTTGTATGTGCCAAATAGAATAAAGGCGTTTTAGAATTTTTTAAGCTTTAAGTGTAGTTAAACTTGAACATTTTCTACATGTAGGACAAAATGTTTACCTTTATACTTTTTACATTAAGCAGTTATTTATTTTTAATTATGTATATAATGTTCAGTTCTGTTAATAACATTGAGTTGTTGTTTGATATTCATTTCGCCACAACGGTGTATTTATCCTTACAAGTTCCCCTAAGATTTGACTATCGTATTTCGCGGTGTAATTCTTTGTATTTATTTCTTTATTGTTGACCTAAATATTTATTTTATTTAAATTAATTATTTATTTTTAATATTCCCCAAAGCATATTTTTAAGGCAATTTAGAAATTTAAATTTGCCTTACGTAATATATATTGAAATTAATAAATTCAACGGATCAATTCAATAATTAAGTTAAATGAAGTTTTCTTTAACTCTTTAATGGGTGATAAATTAAAACAAATCAAATTCTCTGACAGCAAAGTAAACAAAAGTTATGCATGGCATATACATAGCATATACTTTATACACATGGCACTCTAAAGTTAGAAATTTATTTCCACCCTGAATTTATTTTCTTTTACAAAAGAAGAATTTAGAAACAAACAGCTGAATGTTTGCCATTTTAGCACAATTTGTACCGATTATGACACCAGACAAGGTATTTCAAGATTCGAAAGAGCACTCTATCTGCTGCTTGAGTTGCTTTCCCCTAAGCAGAAATAAAGGGGTGTTATTTACACCTCACCCAAAATGTATTTGGGAAAAGTAACAGCGTTAAAACTAAAAATTAAATCGTTGGAACAAAAATTTCTTCCTGCCCTTTCCTTTATTCCAGTAGTAGATATAAGAACTACATTTGATGAACTAGCTGTGAGACTTCCGGATGAGGATAATTATAGTTCTTACCTACTTTATTCAACTTATATCTAAGAGCTACAGGAAGATTATTTACAGATTCCCATTAGAATATGGAACGATCATGAAGCTGAAGCTGATGCTGAGAAATGTTCGAAAACTACAAACTGTTGCCAAGGTTTTCATAATGCACTTAGTTTATTCTTCCACTATAGTCATCCCGATATATGGAATTTATTACATGGTTTAAGACAAGACATAGCTTGCCAGTGGTTATTAGTAGCAAATATTGATAAAGGTTGCTCAGAAGTGAGAAATAAAAAATATGAAACATTTGTAATCAAGTGGCAATAGTTGGTTGTGCAAGGGTATCAACATGAAGAAAATAAGTTAAGATTTCTACGTCGGGTGCCAATCTTCAATAGCACATTTTTATTAATCAGATACTACATATTCAAAAATTTTCATCTAGCTTTATATATATATACATATATATATATATATATATATATCGCACTAAGCACGTAAATAGTTTCCCTACTGGAGAGCTCCGAACGTACGTGTCATCGAACATTGCTACTGTAGACCAGAGAAAGAAGCATGCGTTTGTGCATCGAGGGGAGCGTTATGTTGCGCGTAAAGATTTAGCTAGCGGTAACGCGTTAGCTAGCGTAAGCGTACGGAAATATGTCAACTTGATATGTATGTCAACTTTTCTCTACTTTCTATAAAACAGTATCAAAATCCGTAGCGTAGTTTAGAAGAACAACACGTTCAAACAGACAGACAGACGCTGATAGCGACTTCATTATATATATATATAGATATATATATATATATATATATATATATGAAATTAAAATAGCGCGTAGTAAAATTACATAGTAGCGGTTATGATTCCAATAAAATAATGAATGCAAAATCGCTTAAGCGTGCCTTTTTATAAGGAACTAGCATCTTTCGCTAAATCTCATATCTAATATGGCACTGGTAAATTTTCTATTATATATAAAGCAATAGTATTAAAATAGCGACCGTTCAATGATCAGTAAAATAGATCGTAACCTTATATGGTATTCGAAATTAGAAAACCTAATACATATAATATATTTTTGCAATGTATAGTGCAACTCTATCCGGGGTCCATCCACAACGAGATCTATCCATAAGCATTAATCACAACATCTCTGCTGTGAGTGAGTTTTAACCGAAATCTATAATTACCTATGCCTTCATTGAATGTGACCGCTAAATTATTGTTTATTTTTATATGTATATGTACATTCTGTCATTTGTATACTATGTTTTGTAATTCAGGCAATATTTAGAATTTTTTGAACAAAATATATGTGGTATGTTCTTTATAACAGAAGGCGAGTGTATGTTTTGCGTAAAGCATAAAATTAACTGTATTTTTGTTTTAGCAAAGTATTTCACCATTTGTGTCTCGGAGAATATGTCATATAACCGATTTATAAACATGATCGAGGAAATTCCTATAGGAGATGAATCCAAATGGAGTGAAGATCAGGATGAAGATGATGAAGCAGTGAAGATGATGAATCAAACTGCACTCCTGCCTGAAGATGAGGTAGAATATCACAACACTGATGATGAAAATGACAACCCATCTGCCCATCTGGTAGCAAAAAATATTTTCATTTGGTCGCAGATAATGACGACATTTCCTGAGATCATATTCTCAGATAATCTTGGACCACCAAACATTCCCGATGGGGCTGTATCACCCAGGCAGTATTTCAATCTGTTATTCACAGAAGTATTTGTTGAATTTTGCGTGTTTCAAAAAACGTTGTACGTTGTACTTGCGAATGCAATTGAATAGAACAAAGGAACAAAATTATTGGCATTAATTTGTTGATGCGTGTTAAAAAACTGCCTAGTTATAGAGACGATTCGTCGGAACTCCTAGAATTAGAGATTCGCCTTAACCTGAATGAACATATGCTTCAGCCAAAACATGGAGAAGAAAATTACAATAAACTTTATAAGCTTCGGTCATTTTTAGATGTCATATCATTTTCCAAATACATTTTCGAAGCATTATACAAAACATGATGCATACCAACCATACCAAATAAATGTACAAAATATGACTAGTAGCGATGGGCCCGTGCAGATCATAAAATACAGTAAAGTAAGTAAATGGGCAAAGTACGATAAAATAATGACAAAGAATTTGGTCTTCGTGAAATAAGTGATCAAAGATTGGAAAATTATATGAAGTCTTTTTTGACAATTATTTTACTACCTACGGATCTGCATCAAACAAAAAAATTACGCAACGGGAGCTATTCAAAAATATCGAAAACATTAACCTGTGGATTTCAAACCAGAAGAAGCAATGAAGAAGGGTGAGTTTGAAGTAAAGACCACTTATGGCGCAACATCTGTTGTGAAATGTATGAATAAACGAACAGTTCTCCAGAACAACCAGGCAAATGGTTGTAGAAACGACAAGCAATTTTGAAACTCCAGGTACAACGATTACAGTTAGAAGAAGAGCCAAGTGAGTGGAGGCTGTTAGTGTAACATGCCATATAGTTATAAAGCATTATAACGAGTATATTGGCTATATCGATGCGGACAACAAGTTCGAAAAAACATACGAGATCGATAGGAAACGCAGGAAATGATGGCCAATAATATATTGGCATTTCTCAGCTGTTTACATTGTACTGAAGTTGTGACTGAATTCTAAAATGGCATCTACGATAGAAAATCCGTATAATGAAAATCTGCGTCCCGTTATTCAGTTTTTGGCCACTGAACTGCGTCAATCACTGGAAATTATAACAGACTGAAAGCTGTGTATGATCACTATAGTTATTTTCTATAGTTACTCGTCATCTTGAAAGGCTTACGTGCCAGCATCAACGTCCCGGGATGCTCAGAAATTGTGTTATTCTTCTGCAGGATAATGCTCGATCCCATGTAGCTCATACGATTCTAGATCTACTAGAAAGTGAAAATTTTGCAACATCTACCTTACAGTTTCGAGTTGTCCCCATGCGATTGTCATGTCTTTGGTCCATTAAAATAATCATTGAAAGGATGGCGGTTCAAGCTGATAGAGAATGGTTCCGCAAGAATTTTACCAGTAGGGAATCTATAGACTAGTCCACCAGTGGGACTCATGCCTTAATATTAATGGAGATTTCTAATAAATTCGTTGAATAAACAATACCATGCAGCCTCTAAACCTGTTACTATTGAACTATCCTCATATGATTTATGAGCAACATAACGAGAACAGCAAATCCAAGGGTTTGAAAGAGTTCTGTATTGCTGAATCCATAGGAATGGTGGGACCCAGACCTGAGACGCCACAAAAACAGAGAAAATTACAACAACCAATAAATAAACATAAAGTACAGCTATTACCTGAACAACATCAGGGCCAGGCCCAGAATTTGGCTGATTATGGTACATTGCGAAGTTGTGCGTCCTGCTTTATTTCTGTTGTGTGTCCTGAACAACAGAAGTAGAGCAGAACAGCCCTGATCTAAGTGGACATTTAATTCCTGCAACGTAGCCCTGTGTCTCTCAGAGAATAAAACATGTTTTCAGAACTTTCATAAATAATTAATTCCATGAGAATTACGACTGATTTACTGTAATACCTCTTTATACACTACATTCGTGGTTCTGTCCTCAGGTTGTAGTATTACTTACTTGCTCGATGAGCTCACTTTGGAGTAGACTACGCAGACTGGGGATGTAAAAAACACACCTCTTACAAATAAATCCCTGCCATCTACAGCGACTGCCCTTTAAATTTGTTAATGATCATTGCAAAATAATGTTTGAAGGGAAACTGCACCCTTTTGAATTCAAAGGAACACTAACTCACAGCGAACACAGCCAGTGAACACGATGACGTTCTTTTGGAGGCTTTTCACTTACACCCTTGCAAAGTTTGAGAGTCTTAAGATTCCGCAACAACATTACACTAGTCCTAACTTTGAGGAGGAGCTTGTGGGCTAGGAAACCAGGAGGGTTGAAGGTATTGAGGTATTCCACAGGGTAGTGAATTGCATCATCTGTTTACAATGCAGAATCTACAGACCACAACTCCTTTTCTATGCCATCGAACTACTTTCAACAAAGTATTCTGTGTATTCATTAAGTTGTTGTTTGTATGACGCTTTAACTTTTAGAAATAGGTTCAACGTGATTAGTGGTATCAATATTATATCACATATCTAATGTATAAAATTGTTGTAGACAGGTGACCAAAAATTGTTTGGTCACAATTTTTGGTCACCCGTCTACAACAATTTTATACATTAGATATTACGGGGCCAATACAACGATATTCAAAAAAGTAATTATATCACATAGTATATATGTGAATACATGTGTTAATTGCTGAAAAGCTATTTTTCATTCCAATGTATTTGCAGAAATATGTTTGTCAAGAATAATTAATCAAAAGTCATTATTTCTCTATGTGGCCTTGAAAAGTCTAAACAGATCAAAAGTAATGTCAGATATCAATAAATTTTATTCAACGTACTCACTTCTAGTAATTGCCCAAAGAAGATAAAACTTGTAAATGCATGGCTGATTGTATCTGGAATGTGTTATTGCTAAATATAAATTATTCGCAATGTAAAAAAGAACTTCTAAAATGGCACAAAGCCAAGGTATTTAACAGGTATTTTACAAAACCTTCTAGCGGTTTTGTTATATATAGTTGGTGGTTTTCAAACAAATCATTGCATTAAATATAGTATATTCTAAATAAATGCTAGACGTAAAACAAGAAAATTCACCTAGCCATCTTAATAAACTGACTTGTCTTCGAAAATATCAGCATTATATTCCTTATGTTTGTAGACTGACAGGAAAAATATCATATTTCAAATTTAGCTTATTCTAAGTTTCATGTAGAAGAAAGTTAGACAATATCTGCCTAACTACAAATGTATGGTTATTCCGTATTTATAAATAGATTATATGCGCAAGTCATATTGCTTATAAGTATTAATATATAATTCTAAATATAAGTAATTTAGATATTTCATATATTAGTTTTATACATAACTTGTAATGAGCACACGTTTTTAAATTATTAGTTAGAATTTTCAGCTACATTGATGAATTGGTTCATTCGATGAATTGGGCATATTCTTCGATTTTCTTGCTACACACTCTCCATTTATTCCCTCTCCCACTCTCACGTTCCAATCTCCATAATCACTGTCTTTTCATACATATTCCTCCATTTTTGCATCTCCTCCCCCAACACCCTCATACATACCTCCCATTCTTTTTTGATATATACTATTATAAAGAGCCATTTATTCCCTCTTATCTCCACCTCTACTCCTTTCACCTCTTCCATATCAACCATTTCTTCATCCTTTTTCCTTCGTCCCTCTCTAACCCCCAAGATTACCCCCAGCTAGCTCTACCTTTCATATTGCTCCTTTTCGCACCCTCTATCACCCAATTATATCCTTCCGGGAAACCTTCTGTTATTTCCTCCCATCTCCCCATTTCTACCCATTTCTCTATCAAGGGCTATTATTTCATATTTCCTTAAATACTCCTTATCCCTTAACTTTCTTCCAACCCTGGTATATACCAGCACACCCACCCCCACCTATTCTGTTCCTTTTTACATCTCCTTTATTCCGCAAGTCATCTCGTCCCCACTCCCCAACCTCATTCCTCCTTCACAATGTTCAATGATAAGTTATAATGAGTTATAAGATATAATGAGTTATAATAAGTTATAAGTTATAATAAAGTGGTTTCTTCTTCAGCATTCTTTGATATTTCGCATTTGCTACTCCTACCTCTTTCTCCATTCGTTCTTCCCCTCCACTTATTCTTCCAAACCCCATGCTCTCTTCCTTCCCACCCTCTCAGTTCACATTTCCCTTATAATTACTACCTCCTTCAAATTCTCATCTATATTCTCTACCTCTCCCCCATTTTTCTTGATTTAATTGCCCATTTTCCTCATCCCATTTCCATAAGCTCTCCCTTATCCATACCTTTTGTACCTCACTATCACCCTCTCTCCACCCCTCCTATTTTCTTTCGCGTATATTTTTATTGTTTTCTGCATTTCTCTCTCTCGTATTGACATATCGTCTTCTATAAAAACTCTCGTCCCCTTTAGCATCTGCTCTCTTACCATCAACTCCATCTTATCATTCCATGTCTTCAGTTTCATTAATACAGGCCTCTCTTTCTTAACACTTCTTTCTTTTCCTAGTCTGAAAAATTCCCTCCATTCTATTGTACAGCTCATTACCCTCCATACTTATCTTAGCTTTTGTGTGTCAATTCCTTCTTCCTTTAACCCATAAATAACCACATTTGCTCTCCGTTCCTCCCTCTGTCTGGAGTCCTCCATTATTTCCAACTTCTTTAATCTGTCTTTCAACTCTACCTGCTCATTTTTCCAATCTTTTTTCTTCTTCTTCACTTCCCTTCTCCATTCCACTATCTCCTTTTTCATGTCCTTCTGATCTCCTTTTATGACCTCCTGATCTGTTGTTATCTTCTTCATCTCCGATAGCATCTGCTTCTCAAAATACGACATCCCATCCACTTTCTTTTTTCTTATTTATATGCCCTACCTCTTTGCTGCTCTTGTCCCCGGCACTATCCCCAAAGCTGCCAAAACTTGCACTTCTGTGAACGAAATTATCTAGTGACGCCATATCTAAAGTCTAATTCCTCGTTTATTATTCAGGAATTAGACTTTCTCGTTTATTATTCAGTTAAACATCAAAGTTGTCCACGTTACATTTAATGTGCTTATACGATCAACAATAACACTATTTTCTTCTTCTATCGATTTATATATGTTTATACCAATTTATCAGTCAACTATTTATTTCTTGCTATTTTATGCATATCCAATATGGTTTTTTTTGTTTTCTTTTTTGCTATTGTTATATTGACAACGTATTATTTAGCACACTTTAATTATCTTTTATCACAATTTACCAACTTGTAAGCATCTACAGCCTTCTTTCACCAACACTACAGGATTGCACTCAGTTTAATCTATACAATGCACCTAAGTTTGAGTTTTTTCACTTGGATTTAACCACACATAAATCTTGTTTTCTACAGCGCGAACCAAAAAACGTCTTACTCGATCGTTTGCTGTGACGAAATACTTCTTTGTACGTTGTCGCTCTCGTATTTATTTGGTAACAGCATGTTACCTACCGGAACGATTGACCGCCTCCTTGCTTGTTGCTATCTGGGTGATGAAGGTTTCGGCAGCATCCCAGATTTTCGGCTTTGACAGTTCGGTCCAGAATATTGTCGGCACTTGTATAATCACCAAGTACCCGCCATGCCATCATTCGGTCACTAGTCCAAGCTGTACAGTGAAACAGTGAGTGCTCGGCAGTGTCATCACCGCTTTGTCCGGGTTATCACCATAGAACATTCAGCAGTAATTAACCATCATGCTTTCATTCCAAAACTCTTGACAGCGATTTTCCATGAGTTGAATGTCTTGATGTAAATCGCTCGCCTCAGTGCACCCAGATTTTCAGAAAAAGATCCAGATGGGAATCTAGAAAGAGCATCTTCAAAGAAATGCGACATATCATTTTTTAATATGAATCAAGCAGTTTTTGAATGCCTGCTTCATATCCAGATCACTTGTGATTACTACAAAAGGTAGAACAAACACAAGTAAAAGTCTGCCAAGCTGCCTTTTCTTGGACTGTTAGAGAATTTTTGAAATCGTAGCTCGCAAAACCTCTCTAATTTGAGCTCCCACAAAAATTCCTTCATTGAACTTTGCTGCACTGATTATTGGAAACTTTTCCATCAAATATTGAAATCCAGCCGAACTAGATTTTGCCATTGATTTCACAAGATTTTCATCAAGCCAAGTTGTATATGCCGAGGTGGTAAAAAAGTCTTTTCCGGATCGACCAAAGGAATATTTTTGACACGATTATTTCCTGGCACATACTTATTCCTTTGGTCCCGATCTCGTTTTACAAAATGTTCTGTTACAGCACTGCTGTCTCACAAATACGAGAAACAGCAAAATTTTGTGAAACCCATTTTCATGCCCATCAACATACCAATGACTTGTAGATCACCACAGATATTCCATTTTCTAGTTCAACGTCACACGAAACAATATCATGTTTTCATGCGTCTTACTCAAATGAACGGAATGAGTGATTGGTATGCATGGCTTTAGATACCCCTTATGCAACAACACAGAACTTGCTGGCTTCGCTATGACGAATCGATGAACACACGTTATTCAGAAGTAAGTTCATGTGTCTGCGATAAAATTTCAAATAGTCCATTGATGTCGCTGCAATATAACAAGGGGCTATCAATAGAAAAACGTAGCTAATTGAAGATTTTGCTTTCGATAGCGGCACACTTAACGTTTGTTGTGAGCACATTGTTTTGTTTAAGTCGTGACCCCAACAGTTCTGCAGTGTCTAGTCAAGTCTCGGACCAATTCATTCAGTTCTTCTTGAATGAATGATTCTGGGGTTTTTTCTACATCAGATGAATAGTCAAGATCGGCAGTATCTTCATGTTTGTCACAAAAGTCCATTTCCATCTCATTTTCGACAGAATCTAGTCCATGTATCGAAGCCATTGGAACTACTAATGAGGGATCATGTGGAACTGGTCTCACTGGTGAATCCAAATCTGGATAAACGATTTTGTGCCTTTATTCGATGAAACTCCAATTGAATTAATCCAATGGTATGGCGAATGAAAATGCAGCTTCCCGTTTGTGAAGCCAATCACGCAATCCACTAGAACAGCTTGTGCAATTAGTATGTGGACGCCTGTCCGTCAGGCGCTCAAGATAAAACATGAGCTCCACATGCTAATTGCACAAGCTGTTCTAGTGGATTGCGTGATTGGATTCACAAACGGGAAGCTGCATTTTCATTCGCCATACCATTGGATTAATTCAATTTGTACATTTACATTTTGTACATTTTCGGCAGATCCACTGTAGTTTTACACCGCTGACTAGACACTGCAACTAAGCAACGTACGTAGCAAAACGTATCAGGCCGATTCTTGCATTTTCTTGACATCTTAATTTATAAATATTAAATCAAATCTGAAATGAGGGAAAATATCATTATTAACACGGAAAGCGAGAGAAAGTACCGAAAGAAGAGGCGGAAAATACGAAAGAAAAAGACACACTCACCAAATGCAGGTATACAACGCTGGTGAAAATCACATTGAGGGGAACCACGAGACACGATAGCGATTACTTGCTCTAACACAACCGTTCACAATGACGATCAAACCAAAAAGAAAGAAGCAGCCAAGAAACGAGAGAAAGCGACGACACGAGATAGGAGAGAGATGGCGTGAGCGAGTTCGAAAGTGACGCAAAGCGGAGCGAGGTTAAACTGAGTATGCAGTTGCCACTAATCTTAAAACTTAATGCACATTATATCAAAAACTAGACGTGATACAAAAAACTGAGCACGGATTTGAAATCAGCGCAAAGTACTGTATCTGGGCCACCCAAAATCGAGTCTGAAAAATTGTTGTTGACCAGTGATAATCGTAGCGACAATTCAACACAAAAATATTTACGATTAAATTAGCTATTCCCCTTTTAAACGTTTAGTGTACCTACTGCTGATGAAATCACTCTATTAATTAGTCTGAAGAAATTTAATTTATAGAATTAATTTGATTGTTAATCAATAATGTTTATACAACTTAACATCACCTAGCCTTTAGCTATTCTCACTTAACCAGTATTCAAAGTACACAAAACATGCACAGTAGACCTAATGAAAATAAATACTTTTAGTTCTTACCACGTTACAATAGGATTGTCCCCGCATTCCTTTTCTGTTTTTTTTCCTTTTTGCTCTTGTTAGCGAATTGTTCATGAAGAGATTCTGGTGCAACTCGCCAAGTAGGGGTTATCTCTCTGTGACAAATAATATCGTTATAAGGCACTGGAATCTTGCCTATCCCATGCTCCTAACAGCTACGAAATATACAACTATTACATGCTATACATTGCCTATAGTAACAAATCTTAAATAGTTCTGTTTAAATAAACAATATATATATACATATATATATATATATATATATAATAAGTGAAAAATATTATTGTATTTTCAAAACATAATTGTGCTTTTACCCAATTTTGTATATATCTTTGCTTCTAAAATGTAATATATCTGGAAATTCTGAGGGAAATGCACTAGAAATGTTTGAATAGATGAATGTTTAGGAAATACGTCCGTAGAACAGAGAGCGCTAAGTTATTTGCTAGCGACGAGCCATTTTGTTGTTATGATACTCATCATCATCAGTAGACGACTGCGTAAGATCATTCTCTAAATATGTTTATACAGATAAACAACAGTGAACAAATTCAAATGGCAACATATCTTCTGGGCTATTTTCTCAGAGGTATGTATTACGTTTTGTAGTTCAAACCTAACCAATTTAAAAATGTGTTATTTCAAATGTTATTTTAATTTGTCCGGTCATTCTATGGATTATCAATCTGCATACAGTGTGTGCAAGATTTCTTTGAAAAAAATATGCCTCATAATGAAACCTACTGCGTATTTTATATTTCCGTGGTGAATTCGGGCCCTAGATGTTCGCTGTTCCAAGAATGAGTAACTTAGATACAGCCTATTAAACAAATCAAGTCCCTGAAGTGACTGTCTACTGTTTAGTGGAAAAAAGTAGAGTCCTGTTAGAGAGAAGTCAAATATCTCGGCTCTGGATAAAGTAAACAGATCGGCGTCAAAACCAAGTTCTATCTCCATAATATTACTGTAAGCATACAATATTTTATGCATACAGTAGTATTATAGAGATATGAGTAATTCAGACATGTTTAAAAAAATGGTTTTTCAACCTGTTGCATAGCTTTTTAAGTTTGACTTGTTGTATACGCCAAACTTATACCAGAAAAATATGTAAAAAATATATCATAAAATTCAGAGTTTTGTCTTTCGGTCCACCTAAAGAAAATTTTAGACATTTATCATTAATGTGGAAAAAAAGTATGAAACTTTGATGTTTATTTAGTTCCTGTCTATACTGCAAACGTATTATTTTGGACAAAATGGAACTTATAACCTAAATCGTCATTATTTGCAACTCGGTAGGTAACAAGTAACTTGAACTTTGAATATTTTTTTTAAATAAAAGTAATAAAAACAAAGGCAGAGCTATTTCTATCCATATACATCTGAGTTGCAAACCTCAATATTGTGCATGTTGCATACTTCTATGTCTTTGATGATAATGTTGTTTTTAATAAGAGGGAAGTAAAGTAAAACAAAAAGGTTTAGAGTACTGTTATGTTATATTACTCTAACGTTTGCGATATTTTTCAGTTTTATTATTATTTACTCTTAGTAGAAGGAAACAGACAGTTCTAGACCACGAACCTGCACATTTTAGCGAACATCTCACAACATATCTCTACCATTTTCTTGAGCACGAACGCGAACATCTCATGACATATCTAAACTATGGGTTACACACTAAAGCGAACGCTCGCCAACTAAATTCACCGCTAGGTGGCATTATGTGGTGGTTTTCGGTAGTAAAATGGTGGTACATTATGTATACAGGTGGTGGTGGTTCATTTATGTTGATAAATAATATGTACATACATATGGTGGTTGTTAATAAATAAATCATTTTTTAAAGCTAGAATGCCTTGAATTTAACAGTTATTATTTGAAAAACCAATATGGTAGTTGCTCGTGTGGACAATTTGGCAGGAAATTTGAGTTTTTTATTTTTAATTGTATAACTTTAGGCTGGAGACGTCTGCTCAATGGAAGTGTCAAGCGGACATAAGTTTCTGGATATCGAATTTATAGATACATAGGAACAATACAGTTTCTCATTCGACTTTAGTCAAATAAAGATATATTTACAGTAACGCAAAGAAATAAAGCCAACGAAATATATTTATTTTATTTACATACTTCATTAACAATACGTAATATTTAAATATCCAAATTTATTTCTGCGTGTATTTTATCTATGTTGCTAATGTATCCATATAATGTTTTTACGTTTTCTAATGTACACATATAGATAAAGTCGTCATTTTCATGATGCACACATAGCGGTGAAAATACTTTCACCAATCGTGGACAATCAGTATATTGCTCCAGATTTATGACACGAACAACTCTTCCACGCGTTTGTTTCTCATGTTCCATCAACACTTGTAGGTACTGAAATTTTGGTCTAATGTAGGGTGTCT
>WYDF02287873.1:0-16532 GCA_009867245.2 Adranes taylori
TGGTATTGTGTTTGACAGCTGTCAAATAAAAATCCAATATGGCGGATGACAGGACACTTCCGGTTGTCAAAATTTGGCTTAGGGATTTAAATTACCAGTTCTCCTCGTTAATGTTCAACATTTACTCTGGCATTTACTTTGGCATTTTAATTGACGCCACTCTATTTAGAAGTTTATTTAGATTGCTTCAAGTCTTCTTCTTAACTCAGTTTTCTGTATTGTTTTCCTTATATTGGTCATGAACTTTAAAACTTGATGCCACTAATCTAAACATTCCAACATAATTCGTAATATGTTAGGAGTTTTCTAGATTCCGTCCTAAAACAGTCCAGTCCTGCTCCATGCGCTACATACGAACCGAATGTACTCAACAAGGTCTGTTCTTTCTTCATAGTGAAAAGACTCGATCTTTCCGATGTGCTCTATGCAGGAAGCAGAAGAACCAAAAATGTATATCCGGAATTACGATGTTCTACCGCTATCCACCTCTTATTTTTGTCCACCTGCTAGAAAGAAAAGTCTTGTTTCTGGCTGTAGATTTATCCGTCTTATGCTCTCTTTCGTAGAAGATCGATTGGAGTACACTTATGCGTTCTAAAGTTTTGGGCTTCTGGCTTTTCTATTTCAGCCTCTTTCGTCTATACTAGCGCCGCATACAGTAGAGTTATCCGGGGTCCACCAACTCTTGGCACTAGTCGCAGTATAACCCGAACAGATGGATTGCCCGTCACCTCCTTTATATGCTCGGTAATTTTTAGAATACCATCAAGGACAACAGTGACATGAAAATGCGCCTGGTGTTTCTATTCTTCTTCAGTCCTCTAGTAAGATGGATTCCGTTTTTTCTAATGCTAAACATAGAAAGTTTCCTCTCATCCATTCGCCTACTGACATTTGTTTGATATGTTTTTTAATTAGGTCAACTCCTTCGCCCTAACAATGACGTTGACATCGTTTACAAACCCTATATGAGTGGTTTTAACTTTTTGGTGTCTATTCTTTATAGTAACCTCCAAGGATCTGCTTCTATTGTGTCGATAAATTCCTTCCAGCTATTTTGTTGGTTTTGTCTTATTCCTTGTCTTGGACTGCTTGGGCAACCTATCGCAGAAAACCTATATGCAGTTACACTTTAGTTTTCATATCTTAAATGTCCACCAATATTCTGGTAACATACCGTTTTGTTCTTTACGTCATGACATAGTCCTCATATCAGTTATTTGTAGACATTGTTCCTCTCGAGTACTTGATTGTTTAACTGGTCGAAAGCCCAACCTCTAGTTTTTGGTGAATGCAACATTTTACTACAGGTGCTCCCTTTCTCCAGCTCTTTTAATCTCTCTGTGAGTCCCCAGTTGATCCCCTTATCTCCGTCGGCCAATACTTGCCGCATTATTTGATCCCGCGCTACTATGAATAGAATAGGCGAGAGCAAACAGGCTTGCTTTACTCGTTTTTATATCAAATGCATCAGAAAGTCACCCTCGTGAAGCACTTATTCCTTGTATAGTTTCTGGGACCCCCTAATTTCTTAGCGCTGATCCCAGACTATTTCGGTCTATCTTGTTAAACGCCTTTTCAAAATGACAAACGTTGCAGACGATATCGGCCTCCTGACCCAGACGCACCGAGATATGTAGACACTTTAGAAACTGAAACAGCGAGAATTGGCCTCAAGATCAACATGCCAAAAACAAAAAGGCTACGAGTTAACCCCACCAAGAATGATCTAATCCTCCTTCACGGAGAAACTAATGAAAGAGTCGAAACCTTCTGGGCTTCTGCTATCTCATCGCTTTGCTTCGATCAAAAGTATTTATTTCTGGGCCAAAAGCAAGAACGGTAAAAAAACATTGATTTTGTTGTTGTTTATTTAAAGTTGGTATGTTTTTGCCGCTATGGACTATCACCGACTCTCGCCACTCAGCTAAACGAGGAGTGAGATTCAAAACTTGACATGAAGATGTAGGATGCGAACTGGAAGTTTAAGCTTATTTCTTTTGTGCATTAAATTATAAATTTCCTGGCGACCCCTTCTTTTAATTGATTCTCTAAATGTTGAATAAATGCTTGATATTTTTAGAAGACTTAGGGCAAATCATGATGTTAGCTATTAAACAAATTATACTATCTCAAGAATCATTGAAATATGTGAGCGTATAATAATTTCCTCGATCTTATAAGTGTAGATGATTATATTACCATCGAACTTATTATAAAATTATGTAAATCAATAATTAAATAGTAATAAGTAATCTTAAGTTAAGATAGTAATTAATCTTGTGTAAGTGTGAAAGGAGTCTTATTTTTTAGTCAATATAATATATTGAATCAAATACGTGATTATTTAAATAATTGTTAAAAATAAATCCTAAGCCAACCAATGACGCTCAATATTTCAAAGTTCTCGAACTGAAGTAAATTATAATAAATAGTTGTAGCAGTCAAATAAGTATTTGTTATAAAATATTTTATAAGATTTTTTACATTTTGCAAAACTCATTGTGTAAGTTTAGTACATCAATTTGAAATTATATGTAAATAAATTTTCTGATTCTATTCATGAAAATGTTAACTATAAAAATCAAGTGATTAATAAAATTTAACTTTTATTTCCTCAATCAGTTTTTATTTTTCACGCTAATTTAAATTAGCATTTTCAGGTGATATAATGTTAAATTAAAAAAAATATATGAAAATACAAATTGTGGTTACTTAATTTGATGTGTGTGTTTATTTATATTATTATATTCATAAAAAATTACAAACAAGCATAAACATTCTAACCTCCTCAAAATCCAATTACTGAACGTAACTACAATCTATATGCTCATATCTTCTGCAAACTTAAAATGGTACTACCTGAAGATGTTTTTTTTAATTTAGCGAAACTGGTCATGACAAATAAAAACCGAGTAAGGGAGTGTGCAAGTTAAATCTTACTAAACTTAATCACGTTTTTATGGATCAGAATATTTTAATATAAAATGAAATAAACTCGAGGGATTATTCATTCTACATAAGAAAAATTTAATAATGCTTTTATTTGATTTACGAGTTTCCAATTGTTTTTCGTCGTGTATTAATTGTGTTTCATTTAATTTCAAACGCTTTGCATTTATGGTAAATATTTTTCTCTTTTATGAACTAATTTTTCTTTACGTCAAAACTTTATGTTTCTTTGGCACATTCGTTCTCACATCAGATCAAAGTTTTATGTTAAAATTGTTTAATTGTCTTCAGCTGATTGGTCTGTCGGCCATGTAGAAACTAGCACTAGTAATGGACTTTGACCTTATTGGATGCCGTAACAATTAGGTTATATACGCAATATCTAACAAGCATTGCGTCATACGTAACATAACCTCAATACATCAACGTGATTGGGTTGGCGGCTATCTTGGATTTAAAATTCTTGGAATTTCGGGATTCACCACAGATTGTTTCGTTAAACACCGTTTGAACTTTTTTTCCTCAGCAACCCCGGTGGCGCGATTTCACCACATTCTTTTGGACTAGACCATGTGCTTCTTTGTTTATTCACCACGTGTTTTTATTTGTTTATATTTTGGTTGGCGACAATCTTGGATTCCACAACAATTAGGTTATATTGCGTAACCCGTATAGCGTCATAATTTTTAAAGAACCTCAAATCATTAGCTGATTGAGTGTTGTGTTGGGAGGTGGGAGTTTTCACTTTGAGTGGGAAGTGTGGAACGGCTTGCCATTAATCGATTCTGGTGACGTCACCATTCTACACAGTCAATCAGAGCAGTATTGATGACGAGGACCAATGAGAATGCATAGTGTGAATGAAATGATCTCTGGAGGTGTGGCTACGCGCGCGAAGACAGGTTAACTCTGCAATACTAGACTATGTAAAATGCCGATGAAACTTCAGTTTTCCTCAACTTGTAAATTGTGTATTATAGTCTTCCTCTGCCTTGTAACGTAAGGCTAACTGATGATGGCTGAACAAAGAGATAACATTTTGACAAATAGAGATAACATTTGGTTATTGACACGAGTCAAACAATAAACATATTTGAAACAAAATCAAACATAAACTGAAAACAATTGAAAAATTCTTTATGTCCTTTATTTTATTTTATTTATTAGTACTTTTTATTTAATCATTTGATCGATGTGTTTCTAATAAAATAAGAATTACTATTTTAATATGTTGTTTGATCTGAAGCGCATCCTTTAGAATGCGTAAGATTAACTAGCAAATTTTCTTAGCTAGTCTGACATGATCGAACAAAAATGATGTATGAAATATATTTAGATTTATATGAAATTATAAATCAAATCGTTACCCTTATTTCAAAAACTTGATGCTATAATCAATCACAACTATCTTCAAAAGAAAATCTATACTTTTAACTTACATAATTCGTTATAAACAGTCTTTTCAGAATTATTCAAATATTTATGTGACAAAATTATTTACGCATCTCAGTCTCACATACAAAATATTAGAAGTTATTTAGAATTTTAAAAGTCAAATAACACAAGAGGACAATATACGTATTTCAATTGAAAACATACTAGTAATTTGAACGTCAATTTCAGAAGTTTCCGATGTAGAATTTACTGAGGTAATTTAGAACAAAAACAAAAAAGATTTTTGAAACAATTTCAGTAACACTATATTTTTTACATATTTCGATATCTCTCCTGTTTCTCTTTAAGGCGATACGCGAAATTATAGGTTACTTTAACAGCTCCCTTCATATAGCCTCTAGTTTGAAGTTTTTCAGTCACTTAAAATAAAAGATAATTATTTTGCTTAAACAGTAATTACTGCATACGGTAAAAGCTATAGAAGAAAATATTTTTTTAATTCGGGAACGGTTATAAGATCACCCACGAATTTTTATTATTGAAGTTTAGAATTATCATGCTTGGTCCAAAACGCCTTGACGATGTGCAGGATTTAACTTCCCTTTTCTAATTATTCAATACTTTGAAGAAAGCGCTGAATTTGCGGTCGCCCTCCTCGCATGTTATTTTCGACCTTTTCATTGACGACCCATTTCCGGATCTATGTATATTGAATGCCATTTTACAATCAACAACGGCAAACGCATGACGGTTTGCTTTACTATATTTGTCTTGTTAAGAAACGTTTTTATTTGAATTTAATAAACAAAAATTTTACTTCTTTATTTATTTTGCTACCGGTTTCGCGTTCAGCATCTTCAGATAGAAATAAAACAATTTTGTATAATGAAGATGTTAGCAAAAGCGAAACCGGTCGGAAAAGAAATAAACAATAAAAAGGGCCATTTTAGTTATTAAATTAAAATACAAATCCTTATATGGACGAGCAAACACTAATACTGTTTTAATTGACTTTTCTTTTAATGTGAGACTTCAATATGTAACATTTATTTAATTGTTTATAACTGTTTTGTAAAGATAGCATCATTGATGGATGAATATTTATTCAAAAGTCGGAATTTTTATCGTACCTTGTAACTGATACTTGTGTTTTAGAATTGAACGTAAAAATCCCTACTTTAGTATATTATTTGTAAATAGTTATATTTATGATTTGTACATACATACTTATTTTATACATGTAAACCTATTATAGAAGTACTTAAATATAAGCTAACCAATAATTTTTTTATTATTTATTTTGCTTTTCAGCAGTTACTTACTTCAGTTTCAAATCTACTTATAATAGCAGAACTTCCTATCACACTATCAATTAGTTTGATAAACTACATTGATCAAACCACATTGATGACGTCACTCATGCAGTTTTATCAATTTTTAAATGCGCTTCTAAATCCATCAAACAGTTTGATGGAATTTCAATTTTGATCGGCTAATTATTCACAGCACGTCTCAAAGACATATCTGAACATAATCATCAAAGCAAATATAGTATTTATTTAGTTTCTAGTATTTGAAACATTTATTTGGTTTATAAATTTATTTAGAAGCTATTTTTGTTCTTTCTTTAGCTGTAACGTCATTGAAACTGTTTAATCAATGTAGTTTGTTAAACTCATTGATAGTGCGATACAAGGATGTGATACTTAACTATGTGCCCCACCTCAGTCTGGTATTGGTATACAACCCAATAAGTTAAATAAATATGAAATATCTTTTAGTAACAACTATATAAATGTAGATGTAAATTTTGTTACCCTAATGAACAAGATTGTCATCAAAAAAGGCAGTTAGTCAGTCAGTTTATTGTGAGTGAGTGTGTAAATCAAATGAAGAGGGGACGTCAAAGAGAGAGAGATGTGCGTAGACAAAATGTTTTGGGCATATATCATTTAATCTAGTTTTTAATCGTTTTGTTAATCATTAAAACATTTAAAATAAAAGGAGACCTTTTATTTAACAAAGATGTTTCTAAGGATGCATATTCTATTATTGAATGCTGTTTTATCGGCGCGATTCAACCAAAAAAATTTATATTATTATTATTAATAATAATATAAGAAATAGTGATGATTTTTTATAAGTATAAGTTTGGTATATTTAATTTACAAATATTTAGTTTTCATATAAAAATATGAAAACAATAGCTTCCATTCCACTCAAGTGCACAACCTATTATAAACCTCATGATAAAATTATACTTATGCATGGGATTATTATGATGAGATTATTCGTATCCTTTTAAATCAAAATATAAATTTTACCCTAACCTTCGAAAATCCACGAGGCATATTCTTTAGTTTCTTTTATTTCTAAAAATGAATGTGTATTCTGTAAATGAATGTGCATTGCGAAAAATACACTTGTACGATAAAAATACAATATTTAAAAAACTCAAAACATTTGTTCAATATGGCCGGAGAAACAACTAGAGCAAGCATTTTAATTGTTGCTGTAAAATATGCTTTACACATTCTGATTTTCTGGTTGAATCGTTTTTTGCTTTATGCCAAATGGCAAAGAAATCGTTAGATGTTAAATCATGTAGCTGTCGCGTTGAATTATGCAGCGAGTAGCTGCAAAGAAAAAGTTATATGTGCTAATATAGGCTAATAGTAGCCCCACGATATGTTTTACCATTGTTAACAAATTTAGGCTATTTAGTCTCAACGAAAAACAATATGTACTTTTACAATTTTTGTGCACTGGGGAACCCTTAGAACGATAAGCTTATACAAAGGTACTCGCTGAATTCCGGGTTTCCGCGACGCAAATTGAAGACAGCTGCCGTAGTGCAATAAAATGCAGCTACTTAACCTTAATTATTAACAAGTGTTTATTTTGGAATTCTCTTATTTATTATGATTAATTATAGTGTAATTAAAGCAGAGTATTAGAGTTTAACAAAAATAGTTTTTATAAGAAATATTTCAAAACATTTTGCATATCACCGGTCTGAAGAAACCAATGACATGTGTTTAAATGACTTTAAACATATAGATCTACAAGTTTGAGAAAACAAATACAAAATATTTTTATTTGAATTAAATACTTCATTCTATGATTTTTGAAAATTAATAAATAGTTATTCATCAGCTGCACTTAAATGGTAGGAGCATATCTTCAAATTAACTAGTACAGAAAGTAAGTTTGGTTTCTAATTTTACCTAACACCATTGATTGGTTTTCGGACATGCGTTTCAGCTGCATACATTTCCTGACCATGCTCATCTAATATGACAGTACCTATCACTGTCAAAATTTAGTATTGTATTTTCTTATTCTAGTTCTAGCTGATTTCAGCGTGATTTTGAGGGTAGTTTTTAAATTTTCTTATGGCTCCAGGTGAGGACTTTGACAGTGGAATGGAGTCACAGGAAACAAGTGCAAAAGATACGACACCGGAGAAGAGGCGCCCAGAAATAGATAATACTGTTGAGGATGAGGTTAGAATATTGATTTTCAAATTATAATTATTTTCTATAATCTTTGTTATATGGGATTTCTTTAGCCCGAAGAGACTTTATCCGAGAGATTATGGGGATTGACAGAAATGTTTCCAGAAAGTGTAAGGACGGTGACGACCACAATTGCAGATAATACTTTTACAGGAGTTAAAACTCTATACAACTTTTCCCGAAACACATTTTGGATAGTATTTAGTTCATCAATAATTTTGTTTGCACCAGTCATATTTGAAATTGAACGCGCTCAACTAGAGGAAATGCAGAGAAACCAACAAAAACAGGTAAACTTACCTGATCTGTATTAATATTTATTTAAACATTTTTTCGTTTCCAGTTATTATTAGGTCCAAATGCAGCAATGCCGGGAGGCGGAATGTCTATCATGCCACCAATACACAGATAAATTTATTAGGAAAATTGTTGAAATTGTCATGTAGTGCTAGGATTTTCTACTTATGAAAATTGTAAATTTTATTGTAATTAGAATTAAACAATTTGCATTTTTATTGTGTGGAACATTGCATTGTTATTAAAGTTAAGTTTCAGTTTTAGTCAATAAAATACATTAAATAAAATCACATTTTATTTTGCTTCATTTTTAAAACAATAAATAAATATTTAGAAGCATATATATATATATACGTAACTAACTGATGGTTTAATCATCATCGTCATCATCATCAGATGGTACAAACAGATCGTTTTCCTCTAGAAAATTTGCTATATATTTGCTAATAGTTGCGCCAATCAAAAGTCCTGACCCTACAGTACAAACAACTCCAAATAGTCCATACGGCGTTCTTGGTGGTTCCGGTAAAATAGCTCCCGACCTTTTTTGTGTCTTATTTCTTGCCAAGTTCTTATTAAATACTTTGGAGATCCTAAGAATTGTTTTCGCGCTCGAGGCGATCATATCTTAGTATTTTACACTTTCCTTCTATACGCGTAACTTTTGATGAGAATCAGAATAATTAGCCTTAACACAATCTGAAATCACTTTTAAATGACTAGTCCCTTCATTACAAAGTTTGTATTGCTCATTATATTATTTATGGGGAATAAGAAACGGGTGGAGTGGAATTACACCATAGCGAATAGTAATAGCACTAAATGTTGGTGAACTCTGCACATATTAAAAATAATTGTCTTTCACACCACTCACGGTTGGTGTAAAACCATTTATTCTATTAAATGTAAAATATCTGTCGTATAGAGAGTAAAAATCTATATCTACCTCATCGTATCGATTAAACTTTTTAACACAAGTACGTCATTTGTATAATTTTAAGTGATTCCCTTTTTTTATAAAACTAGTTTAGTACTTAATTACGATTAGGACTGTCAATATCGAAACAGGTGTCAATTTGAACGATAGAAGACATTAATTTATCTTTATTTCCATTTTAAAACTTTCTGCATTCGCGTCGAAAAATCATATTTCCATGGTTATAAAAAAGATAGTGAAGCATATAGTATATTCTTCATGTAGTGTCATGATCGCTGTCGATCGTTGACTCTCATGTTGGCTACCATATTTAATATGATCGTCTTGTTCACAGCTGCACGAAAGATCTGGGTCGTAGTTTTGCTATACCATTGGCGTAGATTCTTAAGCCAAGATGTTGTGCGACGTCCTACGTTTCTTTTACCCAGGATTTTGCCTTGAATGATCAGTTGTAGGAACTCATATCTATCCGGTTGCTTCATTACGTGCTCAAGATATTCGAGCTTCCGTTGTTTGATGGTGTTTACAATCTCGAGGTCTTTGTTCATGCGTTCAAGGACTGTTTGGTTCGTTACTCTATGCACCCAGCTTATCTTTAGTATTCGTCTGTTCGTCCACATTTCAAATGCTTCTATCCGTTTTAGCAATCCTGTTAAAGTCCAGGTTTCAGCACCGTATAGCAAGACTGGAAATATATAGCATCTTACCATTTTCATTCGAAACTTTAGGTTTAGACTGTGACTGCATAAAACATTTTTCAGTTTGACGAAGTTAGTTAGTGCCTGACCGATTTTGGATTTGATCTTTACGCTAGGGTCCCATTTATTATTAATTATCGTGCCTAGTATTTTAACTTGGTAACTCGTTCTAGACGTTCGTTCTCTACTATTATACCGTTGTCCTATACACCTGGATTTTTACTTATGATGAGGTATTTGGTCTTTTTTATATTGAGCTTTAAGCCGTAGTTCCTGCATGTGTTCACCAGGCGATTGATTAGTGTATGAAGATGCTCGCTTGAGCTTGCCAGCAGCAACGTGTCGTCTGCATATCGGATATTATTGATCAGTTTTCCGTTTATGATGATGCCTTCCCTTTCATCTTCGAGAACTTCGTTGAAAATTTCCTCTGAGTATAGATTGAATAATAGAGCAGATACTATGCATCCTTGACGTACTCCTCTCTTTATTTCAATTTCTTCTGACTGTTGTTGGTTTATTCTGACCGCTGCAGTTTGTCACCGGTACAGATTTGCGATTATTCGGATATCTTTATCGTTCTGATCCCAGACATAGAGTATTTCTAATAAGATGACTTTACACCTGCATCGTATAAACGCAACGTTTAAGAATTTTTCTGAAAAGAATTACATTTTGAAAATTTTATATTGTCTTAACAATTGTATTCTCCTAATGAATATTTAGTCAATTTTCCAAAAACCGTGGTTCTGACCCCACCTATTTATTATAAGATGCATTTTACAATCAACGTAAAGTTTAAAAATTTTTCTGAAAAGTTGTGAAAATAATTAATTTAGAAAATTTATTTTTTGATAATTTTTTTTTTGATAATTGCATGTTCTTAATATGTAATTAGTTGATTTGTTTAAAAAACGTTTTTCTCACCTCAAAATAGAAGCGCCTTTCATGAGGCGTATATTAGAAGACAACACTTTATATATGCATTGAGATTTTGTAGAATAGTGGGGGGAAATGTAATTTTTTTAAGTTTATTTTGATTGTTTTATTGAAAAATCATATTCATTCTGAAAATATTTCAATTTTATTTTATGGCTAAGTTTATGGCTAACTTCACACGGGTTCCCTGTCCGAATTAGTTCGTATAATCGTCGTCCTACTGTACTTCTAAAAAATCACGAGTAATTGTAAGAGATTGTTTGAATTTCATTTCATCGTCTAGCATATAGTTAATTACTATTTGATATGTGACTTCTTCTTTACAACACTAATTTTTTTTGCTACCGATACAGTTATGGATATAAACCTCATCCATAGTGTCCAATTTCAACAGATTTTCAGGTCATGAGCTCCCCTGAACAGACGTTATGAGCTGAAGTCATTTTGACGTTGTTTTTATTGATAGCATGATGGCTTCTAAAAGTTCGACCGATTACAATGAAACTTGGCATAGGTATAATCTCGTACGTCACCACTGGAAGTAAAACTACAATTTCAACCGATTTTAACCAAATTTATCCCTATGTAAAACCAAATGTACTGGCCAAATTTTAGCTACTTCCGTTGATTGGTAGTTCAATTTCGGCAGTCTCAAACATTTCACCGATCGAGCCGAAATTTTGCATATGGCTTTCAGACACCTAGGTAAAGTTTTGTGCATTTTATAGCGACGTCCGCTTATTGTAGGTGACCGCTTATTGTCTTCAAGAGTCTAACCAATGGAGCTGCTGTATATATTTTTATAATCACTGAATGAAAAAGTTTTTATTTTTGATGACTTTCCTCCTAATTATTCATGTGCATTTTGTGCAAGATCTATTAACCGGAAGGCACGTTATTTAAATTAGATATCTCATAAATCATCCTAGTTATTGCCCAGAGGGCCTAGTTATTTAAATAGCATTCGTTCAGCTGCATGTTGATTTTCTGATATCTCGATATCAAGAACGTAGCGAGTCATGATTTGTAGCGGTCTTTGGTCTGAAAGAACGTTTTCCGAATTAAATCGAAAAACGTTCGAGGCCGACCATCGATGAGCATCATGAGTCACTACTTTTTTTTATTTCCATTTAGAAATAAAAAAAGTATGTGTATTCCATTTCCAAGAGGATGAAGATTTGATTCTTGAATTGTACCAAAAGCAAAATATGAGGAAATTTTAATTTTTTCTACACCGTAAGGAACGAAATTCGTCGATATGAATTCAATGAATTCGTCAAGGTAATACACACCTTGGATAACTAGACAATTAATGTTTTTAGGTTAGTGTTCCAGAAGATATATCTTTGCCTTTGGGTGTTTCTACATTAGAGGTTTCAATCCTTTCCTTGGCCAAAGGCTAATCCGACTTATGGACTCCAAGGTTCAAAATAAACATTCTGAGAATTTGACAATAAATTTTAATCATAACTTTTAGTTAACATAAAGCTTAGAATAATATTTGAATATATTTTTATAATAGACTAGTTTTAATAGACTAGTAATTGAAAATCAATGTGATTTTTGAGCTTGCTATATTTTTTACAATTTGGTCATTTTTAGATGTTCTGGGGCTAATGCTGTTACTTAGAGCTATACGAATAGTATCAGTCTTATTCTTAAAGCAAACCCGCAAACCATGTTCGCATAGATAAGTTGTGGAGAAAAGCATAAGATGTCGTAAGGCGAATTCTCGAACTGTAGGATGTGAATTTCCTTCTTTTACAGCAGAACTCTTCAAACGAAACTGATTTAAACGCATCCTTTCAGTGCATACCGTTTTGGAATTCATTAAGGTCTTCCTGGCTGTAAAAAGGATTGCCAAGCAGCTTTTGGATATCTTTTAATTCGGTTTGGTTATTTACGGGAAGTAACGGTGGAATTCATCGACCAGCATTTGTAGATTACTTCTGATGTCGTCTTGTATATCCGCGATTATCATGTTATTTTTAATTTCATCGACCAGTGCTTTCATCGACTTTCATCACAAACGTAGAATAGTTGTTTTCGCCAATTTTATCTATCCATAATTGAAGTTTGCAACTACAGGCACGAAGTTTGTCTTCAAAGATAAAAATGTTTCCTACGTCTGGCAAGTTTATGTTTTCAGAAACTTGCAACTGCGAGTTTAGTTTATTCAAATGTGTAAAATTATCCACCAGATAAGCGAAACGCATCTGACTTTTCGAATCAAAAAGCTTTTCTAATATATCTTTAATTTTCTTATTGGCTAGAAATAGCTCAGTCTCTTGTCTCAGTTCAAATGACCTTCCGAGGATATTGCCTCGCGATAGCCATCGAACTTCAGTATGGAAAGGAAGAGTCTCATGATCTAACTACATTTCAGTGTATAGTTTTCTAAAAGGCGTGTATTTAAGGCGTATTGTTTTTGATAACATTGACCACTTTAATGTTCATTTACATTGTACTGACTAAGCTTTTAGGAAGAGTCTAGGAAGTTAACGTCTGACCACTGGTATACATTGAGGATGTTTGATACAATAAGTTGTTATTCTTGAAGGATTCTGCTGTTTTATTAATGTTGCTAGACGAGCGTGATCCTAACATTTGTGGAGCGCCTTTTGACGTCTTTTCCAGTTTCTTTTCACGTCATTTCCAGATTTTTTATTTTCGAAACAAGATGCCCCTCGATGTCAGTCGAGATAATTTCAATCGAGATAATTTCGAGATATTTCTTGTATTTTCTTTTTGGCTTCCAACCCTAAAACTTCTTCGAAAGCTGTCATTAAACAAAGTTTGACGAGTGTCTCTCTTATTATTGTGTGTGGTTTTTTTTTATATTGCGCTATCAATTTCAATATTTCAAATGTTTCAATATTTCAATATGACGCATATCTGAAACCGTCCGAGTTTCTTGTCTTTTAGATTCTCTAATTTATTCTAAAAGAATTGAGGTGATCGGTCAGATAAATTAGGATAGGCGGTTTCTAAGTGGCGCCTCAATTTTGCCGGCTTCAGGGCACCGTTTTCGCGAACGATGGCAGATATGACACATTGTGATTTTATATCTCCATTACGTTCATTGGAGGTAAATCAGAATTTGATGTAACTATTGCCGTATTTTCTCTGTTTTAACGACGTTGTCTTAAAATGAAACAAAGACACGATCTAATTCTATTCCATAACTATCGAAAGAATCAATAAATTAATACACTAGTTATATCCAACAGTGAATTGCGATAGACTGAGTTGATTGATTGTATCACGCACACAGCCCTGAATAAAACAAAGCAGGTACTTAATGCATAGTAGCGTTAACCGTGAGTCCCCCAATCTTTCCTCTGCTCGATGTTCCTTACTTGTCGCGTTCCCGCGAGCCGCGCGAATAGACCCTTGTATAACTGTAAGAATAAAGTAAAATATAGAAACCTTTATTGGCATACTCTTCCACATATATAAGCTAATCTATTGTTCTTATTATAAAATAGACAATAGTCATTACTAATCAATATACAATAACTAAATATAAACAATACACCACTGACAACTTATGCAAAAAAACAAATAAATAAATTCCTTGGGCTTTTGAAATGACAGTAGGCGAAACGTAATAACGCGAAAAGAAATGGCATGCGGGTTTTTTCTTTCCTTATGTACCCCTTCTGTCTAACCCCTCCATTATCTTCTCCATGATCTTAATTCCCCTTCCTCCTTGCCCCATACCAATCCTCCAGTTTCTCGCTTCCTCCCTTAGTTTATCCGTCCATACAATGACTTCACATTCATTCACCCAGTGCTCCCATGTTTCTTCCATTTCTCCACATACTCTACAACACCTTTTGATCTCTTTCATCGAGAATCTATTCCCTCTTTCCATACTCCCACACCTCAACCTAGCAATTATCCTCTTTTCCTTCATTCTTATATTTGATTCCAAATATTTGGTCCTCCGTCCTACCACCTCTAATTCCTTATACTTCCTATTCAATCTGCTCTCCCTTATCTTCTTGCTCCTCTCTTAAACCCTTCATCGTTCTCACCACCTCTTCGCAATCCCATCCTCCCGCCATTCTCTCATACCATTGCCTCATCGATCATCCACATTTCTCATACACATTTTCTTTCTCTCATACACATATCATTCCCCCATTTGTTTCTTACGTTTCTACTTCTTTCATCGCACACATATATATATATATATATATATATATGTTTTCCCTATTCTCTCCATCTCCCCTGCCATAACCTTCCTTTCATATTTGACTGTGACTACCTTCTTTATCCCCTTTACCCAAGAGTTTATACATTGCATTCTTGTAACACCTTCTCATTTGGAGTAGACATGTCCACTCCCAAAATTCTCTTCAAGTATTTTATTAGCATCTCTTCTATCTTCCCTCTTTCCCTAACCGCCCAAACCTTTGCTCCATACAATATTATGCTTTCCACACATACTTCAAGTATTCTTATCCTCATTTTTACTGATTCTCCAAATTTTCTCTTCCATAAATTCCCTAGCATCTCTGCCGCTATTCCTGCTTTTTTCACTCAACATATACCCTAAATACTTAAACTTTTTCACACACTCAATTACCCTTCCGTTCATTACAAATTCACCTTTCTTACTATCCCTCCCACCTCTCTTGCATACCATCACTTTTGTCTTTTCCACATTTACCTCTAATCCCCTTGTACACATATATTCACATATATTCACACATATATTCACACATATTCACACGTTCTATCATCTCTTTCATTTCTTTTCTACCACTTGCCATACACACTATATCTTTCTCATAACTAGTGACCTAGTGCATAACCTAGTCAAATATACAAATTGTTTTAAAAATTTGAATTTTCGTAATCTTAGAGACAGATAAATTAGAAATAAAACGGCTTCTTTCTCATTATATCCAAAGAATGGAATGAATTTTTCATGATTGTACGGTCACTCGGTGTATTAGTATAATGATTAAAATTAATTTAATTATCTGTGTCTTTGAAAAACTTACCCCACTCGGGAATCTAACCCGACTCTCCCAATTTCCGAGCAGGTGTTTAGAGCTAGCGAGGTATGGATTTCAAAGAACAAATGATTTTAAATGTGTTAAATTATGATCAATTTGCTATATGTACAGAGTGAGGCAGAGCAACCACTCTTATTTAGAAATTCAGTTAAATAAAAAGTAATACAGATAAATATGTATTTAATTCTTTGAACAGCATCAAGTAGAACATCGAGTTACACAGTTTTAAAGATCATATCAGGCAGATGGGGTTCATTATTCTCAATACACTGCGTTAATCGAACTCTGAAGTTCCGTTCAACTCTTTCCAGCATATCGACAGATATGTTGGCGACAGCTTGACGAATGTTGTTCTTCAGATGAGTGAAGGTCCTAGGATGATCGTTGTAAACAATTTATTTCAGATAGTCCAATAAAAAGAGTCGCAGGAGGCTAAATCAGACGTACTGGCCAGTGCAGATCACCCGTCAAGGAGATGAGGCCTCCTGGTAAGTGCTGCGGCAAAACAGTCATTGACACTCGCGTCGTGTGCGCTACGGCACACACCATACATCTCCCACATCCATGTCGTTGAGTACTGGCAGGAAAAGCTCTTGAATCATGTGGGCCAGAAGTCACCGAAACTGCCCGATAGTTTTCTTCAAAAAACCATGAACCAATAATTTGAACTCGCGATAGTGCACACCAAACAGTTACACGTTGTGAATGTAGGGGACACTAATGAAGTTATCTGGGCTCCAATAGCGCCTGTTCTGCGCGTGAACTT
>WYDF02287895.1:0-16530 GCA_009867245.2 Adranes taylori
GAGTTGGGATTCTGCTCTGACCGGGGGCCCCTTCCGGCTGGGGGGGCCGTGGCATTTTCCGACTTGCCACCCTGTAGTTACGCCACTGGATATTTACTAAATTTATGAAAAATGTTTTCTTCTTATCTGGATAATTATTAAAAAAAAATTTCAGTAAGTTTAGGGTGTGCTGTTTTATTGCACAGTTAGAATATTAATTACAATAAAAACTTTGGTAATGGCATGTATAATCCAAGAAACGGTATACCTATACTCTATAAATAAGGACAATTTATCAGTTTCGAGAGTCCAAATTCTTAAACAATGAGATTAATAATTGTAGTATCATTATGAATATATTTCAATCAGCAATACTTAGTCGTAGAAAAAGAGTAGTGTAAAGTTCACGTTCAATGTCGGTTAATAGATCACTGTCGTTCAATGTCGACACGCATTTGCCCATCCGACATTTTTTTAAATACAATATGGTAATATATTAATTTGTAATCTTCCACATAAATCATCACAATAAGCACTTATTTATTATTATTAGCTTTGATATTGCTTAATATGAATGTTAAGACGAAATATTTTGATACTTATCCTAACGCTGGTCCTGTTTAATTTTGTATTATTCAAAGAAGAGAAACATCGTAAGGGGAATCTTTAAGTAATGAATTCCTCATAGTCAATTGCCGGGTACCATGTTTAGCGTATTATACAAATTTCTTCTCCAGTAAGTTCTACTATATTATCCAACCATTTAGGGTTTCATAGGTTTTATATTCAGGCCATTACATTCTAATTATTAAGAGCTTAGAGCTGCGTTTAATCAATGCTAGTAACCGCTTTACAATTATTTCAAATTAAATTAAGGGTTTTACTTTTCATGTCATTGGCCATTACATGAATTCTCAAGATTGGGTGCTATTTTAAGTTACTGACATTGTATAGCTTCTATTTATAATTCAAAAGTTGTTAGGATGATTCCATTATCATCCTCCATTATTAAAATAGCAAGTAAAATGTTGCGAACTGAAGAAAATGTGATTTAAGAATAAAATAAAAAGACCTTTATTGGCAAAAAATACATCACATAATTCACAATAATAATAATCATCATCATTATGACTAGCTTATTCTAGTCCACTTCTGAACATAAGCCTCCCGTAATTTTTTCCACAGATCCCTGTTTTAAGCCGCCTGTATCCAGTTAGTACGGAGGCGTTTTAGATCGTCTGACCATCTAGTTGGAGGTCCTCCTCTACTTCTTTTAATCCTACTTTTTCTGAGGCTAAGTGCAATCTTTCCAATGTTAAGGTTGCTTCGCCCTTAGGACGATATCGTCGGCAAATCTAAGACGGTTTAGTTTTTCGCCGTTTATATTTACTCCCATTCTGTCCCCTTACACATACCTTCTAATAGGGCAGTGAATAGCTTGGGTCAGATGGTGTCGCCCTGTCTTATGCCTCTTTTTATTGGAAATTGGTTTGTACTTTCTTGGAGTTTGACCGATGCCGTTGAACGTATATATTCTTGATGAGCCTTATATAGCGATGGTCTATTCGACAGCTGGATAATGCCTTCAACATCTCATGCTGGTTTATTGTGTCGAATGTCTTCTTATAGTCCACGAATATTAGTACTAGGGGTTTATTATATTCGATCGTCTTTTCAATTAGACTCTTAAGGACGTGGGGATGATCATATGTTCCGAAACCTGATCTAAATCCAGCCTGTTCTCTCGGTTGATTGGCATCTAATTTGACACTTAATCTCTTTGTAATTTTCTTGGTGAATAGTTTCTACAGTTGGGAAACATGCTGATCGGCCGGTAGTTTTCTAGTAGTTTTTTGGCCGGTAGTTTTTTGTGAATAACGGTAATAATGACATTGTTCCATTTATTAGGTGTTATTCCCTTAGTAAGGCATTCATCAGAAAGTAGCTTTAGGGTTTTTAATAGTTTATCTTCACCACATTTAATGGCTTCTATGGTTATTCCGTCTTCACCGGGTGCTTTGTTGTTTTTCATTTCAGAGAGAGCTGTTTTAATCTCACTAAGAGTAATTTCTGGAATTTGCTCCGAGCCCACATTTAAAATTATAGGTATTGGAGATTTTTCTCTTTGAACATGTTGTTCTGTGTATAATTCTTTATAAAAGTTTTCCACCATTTTAAGAATTTCGTCTTTATGTGCAATAGTTTAGCCTTCGGTGTTTTCCAGCATACATATATTTTTCTTACCGGGACTACGCTTACGATTGAGGACTTTCAAACTTCCGTTATTTCCAATTACATTTTTAATCATCTCGGTGTTCGATTTTCTAATGTCCTCTCGAATATCTTTTGATATTATTTTGTTTAGGGATTTCAGTTGTGAGAAATTTGCGTTGTACTTGTCTTTCATTCCCCTTCTCTCTTTGTGCTTAATTTGTCTTTTTTATTTGTAGGATTACATTGCGTTTCTTCAGCTATTATTACGGCATCTAATATATTCATATTTAATGATTCCACATGGTAGAAAGGAGGATGTAGATGGAACGATGGGTGAGGATTAAGCCTTACCTGCTTCCTGGAAGTAGAGGATATGAGAATTTGTTTTATTTGTATTATACTATTACTATTGTGTTTAATGTCGAATCATTAAATAAACTAGTAATAGTATAATACAAAAAAAAACAAATTCTCATATCCTCTACTTCCAAGAAGCAGGGAAGGCTTAATCCTCACCCATCGTTCCATCTACATCCCGCTTTCTACTATTCACTATTAAGTTCTTCCTCCCCATTTCCCGTTCTTTAAATGGCTCCCCCTTTTTCCCATTTTGCAACCTTACCCCTTTAAATCTCTCCCATCCTTTTTTCTACATTCTCCCCATCATTTCCTACGATCTTCCACCCCATTCAACTCTTCATTTTTTAACCTGTACCCCCTTGAAATTCCATTCATCCTAATATCTCCCTACTCATTCTACTTTCATTCATCTCAACTATCTGAAGTTTGTTAATCTCTACAATTATCCTCTTCATGGTCCCAATACCACTCCCTTTATTTCCCAAACAGACCCCCCAATTTCCCCCAAAGCTTTCTCATCCACACTCCATTCAATCCCCTCACATTCATTCATCCAATGGTTCCAATTATCCTCTTTTTTTTTAAGTCTTCACATTCTTCCTTTCATCCAATACTTATTTCCCCTTTCCTACTCCCACATCTGAACCTAGCAATTATTCTTTTTCCCCCATACTAATCCCTGACTTTAAATATCTAGCCATACCCTCCTCATCCATAATGCATTTATACTTTCAATTATACCTACTTGCACTAATTTACCCATACTTCTCTTGCTTCTCAATATCTCGCATCCTTCCAGTAAATTCCCCACAACATCCCTCCCCCTGTTATCTTCTCATACCACCTACTCGTCAACTATCCAATCCTCGTATTCAACTTTTTCCTATTTTCAATCCATTCTACATTCTCACCCATACATTCTCACCGCCTTCCTACATTCACCATTCTTTCAATGTATTCTTCTTTCACCAGCCTCATCTCTACATCTTTCAGTACTTTTTCTTTAAATTTCACCATTTTTTTCACTCCACTAATCCGGTACTTATAATTTCCTATCCCCTGTATCACTATTTCATTTCTAGTGTTCCTATCCAGTCCCAACATCCGTCTTTCGGTAAATTGAACATTCCGACCGCATAAATAACATTTTCTTCTGCCGACTGATGTAGAATACAAAATGATATTTTTTAAAACTTGGAAATTTTTTGGGTTTCTTTAAATTGGTGTTGCATCTTCATTATATTTTTCAAATTTATGAAGTGCAGAGACCAAAGCAGATGTGATTTTAATATATTGCACTGATTTTGCAAGAACTTTGATAGGTACTTGTAATTCTTCAGTATTTTCCCTGAGTTCATTTTTCAAAAATGTGAAAGCATTTCTTAGGTCAAAAATTGTTTCGGGCGTAATTCGTTGAGGTAACAACGCAATCAATAGCGTTATCACTTTCTATGGAGATAATTATCTCTTTATGTTTCCCAGAAATATCATGGAGCCAAGTATCTGCATTGGAGAGTTGGCTTCCTGTAGCGACAATGTTTAACATTTTTCCTGGAATTTTTGAATCCGTTGTAGAGCTTCAGTTTTATTAAGAACGGATGCTCTCAGCACACATATTCCATGATAACATATTCCATTATTCTCTGTTTCATTTGCAGTTATAAGTATTTTCAACACCATCGGGCAATAAATTTAATTGAAATTAGGCCACTGACGTGATTGCAATACTGCTGAAAATCGTTTTTAAAATGAATCATTTTCAATCTTTTTTCACGCATTTTCTACTCTGTAAATAAACAATCATGTGATAATTGACATTCGTAGCGGCAAAGATAGTACATCCAGTCATATTGTTACGACAGCAAATCAGAGCTGCGCTTTTGCGTCTAATACAGAACTGTACTGGGAATTGAAATCTCGCTTCTTCTTCTTCTTCTTCTTCTTGATGTTTACTTAATGTCGGCTTGTTTTCGCTGTTGAAGTCCATCACCAAAACTTTGTGCACTTTGATTGCAAATAGAATCTTTTCTTATTAAATAATGTCAGAATCAATTATTAAATTAGAAAACTACTTGAGACTAATCCCTTTGTAATCTAGAGCTACAGAACCAACAAGTTTTTTCCCGGTAGTTTTCATTACATGCCATCTCTTAATAACATTTGTTTAAAAATACAACTCAAGTCGTAATTTCTCTTGCAACTATGGACACAACATTTAAAACGCATTGTTTTTAATTAAAATAACATAATTATTCTAACCTAAAAATTGTTTTTGTAACAGGAACTCTGTTCATTAGTAATTTTTAGCTGTTCTTAGAATTAAGTGAACCATCAGCACGTTGCATCATTGTTTAATAGAAAAATATATTATATTAAAGTACTAGATTCAAATGGTAACAATTTTTACCATTGTTAGATTCAAATGGTAATTTAAAAATATGTAACCTAGTGTTTCAGATTGACATTTTTAGGGAACATTACGCCTATTGATAATGACTTCACGTGCACTTCTTTGTTCAAGCTGTACACTTTATTGTAGGTGGTGTGGATAATACTGTTCGCATCTTTTTCGCGTTGACTGCCTTCCATTTTGTTTTTAATCTCTTGAGACAATACTGGGTAGCCTCTAAAGGCTTATCCGGTTAGTGCTTTAATTTATCATAATAATTCATAAAGTATTTGATAGGTAACATTCAGTTTAGTAGCAAACCTCTGTGAAGCAACAGCTTACAAAATTCTTGAACCGGTTCAGATTTCTGGAATTTATAGTTTGAATTCCTATCTATGTATATATTGAATTTATATATTATTTCGGTTTTGATTGGTTTTTCTTTATTATGCGATCAAATCAAAAAAGAAAGGCACAATTCATACACATTTCGTATTAAAACAAATATTAAAAAGATATTTTTATTAAAACAAATTAAACGAGTATATAAGTACAAACGTAAAAAACAAATACAAATATTCTAAGTAGGAAAATGTTAAAGATCTCAAAGTAAAATACTCAGAAACGTAAAAGCTAATAAAACATTAATAATATATCATACACAATAATATTTGAAAATTAATAGAAATGTAAGAATAAGAAATATTGCGTACCATCATAAATATATACTTACTTAATATATTCAGTTACATTTTAAGTGTGGAGAGAAATATGATTAGAATTTATTTCTTTCCCTGTAAAAAATAAAAATAAATTTAATAATTAAGTATATTAATTATTTCGAAAACTGCATATTGACGTTATGAAGCATCCAATTGGCTTAAAAATGACCAAGGAAGGGTAGATTCATTACTGGCATTGGTGGTAGCCTTCGTCAGTACCCTATGTTATTCACACAGCTTGGTTCGTTCAAACTAATTTGAAAATTGTCTACATAATGCATACATGCATTTTAATTACAGATATCTTATTTATTATCTAACTATTATCTAACTTTTTAGAATGCAGTTATGACGATATAACACATGAGTGAAACCATTAAGATGCCAACTCATCTCAACAAACAAATATAATAATTAATTTACCTAATTATTAAATAATACCTATTTAGGTCTTAAAATAATACTATCATACATATATTAATTTAATCTACGGTATCTACGGAGTTCTGCTAATCCTTAGGGATGAATTAGAGGTGTTAATTACAAAAGATGTAGTTTGATGTTAAAGTTCCTTATCATACTCGTTTATTGAGATGAGTTGGCACCTTAATGGTTTATCTCGTCAGTTGTTATTTCGTGATAATTGCATTCTAAAAAGTTTCTAAGATCTCTGTAATAATAATACATGTGTGCATTATATAGACAATTTTCAAACGAGCTAAGTTAGCAGAGGGATGAGTTTTCACAATGCCTAGTGAATAACAGAGGGTACTGACGAAGGCTCCCACCAATGCCAGAAATGCATCTACCCTTCCTTGGTCATTGTTAAGCCACTTTGATGTTTCATAACATCAATATGCAGTTTCCGAAATAATTAATTTAACTAATAATTAAATAATTTATTTACGTCTTAAAGTAATATTATCATACATATATTAATCTAAAAATATTACTAATTAGGTCATTATGTTTTATCCACTATATAGACTGAAACGAATAAAACTTTGAAGTAAAACATCTGCTTATTATAGTAATTCATACAAATTTAATATATTTTAAAGGCACACTTTTTCAAAAGTAAGTATTTATAAAATAACAAATCGTAATTTTGGTTCCCACTTGGTATTTTAATTTTTTGAGAATGTGATTCTTACTATTTTTGAACTAGGCTCCTTAACCCGTCGAGACGTGCTTTTTCATTTGATATCGATAACCGTAATGTATGTTCACTTGTGCTAAGTTTCTGTTAGCCGTAGCCCTATGTCATTCAATATGGGGGAACTTAAAAACATTAGGTGTATTTATATATTTAGACACAAAGTCTGTATATCTCACAAGGACAAAGATTTACATCTTTAATACACCATTGCTAAAATACATTTTAGCAATGTTTTATTTCTATGTCTAAAGTGTTTATTACATAATGTATACTTCCTCATGTGTTTCATAATTGACGAACTATTGTTGGCACACTGACAAAATGATTGCCTAACTTATTACATAATGTATACTTCCTCATAAGTGTTTCATACTTGACGAACAGGACTATTGTTGACACACTGACAAAATGATTGCCTAACTTTTCGCTACTATTGATATTTCCAACCATGATTCCTCAACAAATGAGGTAAATAGTGTGCAGAAGTCAGCTTTTCTGTAGGTTTAGTCGCAGAGAAAATAAGACGCATTTTTGCTTAGTATGAAATGATACTCTCCTGGCTCAGAAGGTTTACTCTTTGTTTTAGGATTTTCGATGGATTTTTTTGTATTTGTGTTGCTTTCAAGGCACAAATATAAAAAAACGCCTATACTTCTGAAGCAATGTTTGATTTGTACGACACAGTTTTTTATTATATACACCACATTTTGTTATACGAGTCAAAGTTGGAACTGCCGTAGTGCATGAAACTTTCTACGTCTTTGCGATAAGTGATTATTAAGTCGTTGTCGATTTTAAAGGTATTCACAATATCAAAATTACAAATTGAAAAATAAATTAAATGAAAGGACACGGATAAATTTGCGGACAAATATGAACTTTCAAATGTTCCACATATTACTTAATATGTTGCAAGTTTTACTATACGTTTCAGTCATCTATGGATTATAAGTTAAAAAAATATTAACAAATAAAATTTCACGTAACAGAAAGGATATTACAGTTTTATTTCCATGTCAAAATATCTTTAGATTAATTAGGAAACGCTTAAAATAGTGATGAGCAACCCGCAAAGCAGCGTCATTTTTTTTTTCGAATTGTATTACTGAATGATTTGAATTACTAAAGTTCATTGTTCCAAAACTTCCCAAATTATATACACTTCATGTGTGTAACTATTTCTGAGATTGTATTAAAATTATTTGATTAATCTAGTAATGTAAATATATTTATTTCATTGGTTTCGACCAATCATTAATTAAAATCTAACGCATAACAAAGGTTGCTCATCAGTGCCTAAAACAAAATTGAAACAAATAATTTACGTTTAAAAAATAATAAAAAAAAAGGATAACATAAATACCTTACAATTACATAACATTATAAACTCCAAACTCTCGAGAAAGCATTCACAACGGAACACAAACCAAAATTATATATTATGTTTCAAAACAAAAACTAAGAATGTTTTTTATATTTCTAAAACAAAACATAAAAATTATAAATCAAATACGTAAAACATGCCTTCAACCAGATGTAGAAATAGTAATATTACCTTGTCTCTGTATTTATTCTCGGTAGAAACAGCGGCTACTTTTGATCTCTCCTGTTCGAGTAAAACGTGAAGCCTCGCAACTTCTTCCGTTAAATCATTTTTTATGGTGGTTAATTTTTCTAATTCAGATAACACATCAGCTTTCTCTTTCACTAGTAAAACACATTTCACATTAAATATTATTAAATAGTTTTAATGAAAATTATATAAAATTATCAGACCTAAGTAAACAGTGTACGAATTTGTCACTCATACATTATATGGTAGAAACTACATAGATAAAATTAGGAATAGAAATAATGAAAATGTATACTTATTATGGCATTTTATCAGCAAAAACAAAATTATAACTACATGCTTAGTTAAATATTTTATAATGATAAAACTGACAACAGCTATAAAATAGCTGCTCTATCAGTGAGTATAATTTACGTAAAATAAACAATAATCAATTTATGTGTCAAAATTTATATAAGTAAAACAAAATTTACAACAAAAATATAATTCAAAAAGTTCGAATAGGACAGCAATATTCATCAGTGTAATACACGGACTACAAATCAACTAAGAATAAAAAAGCACAGATAAGCAATAGAAGAACTGGAACAAATTATCCAGGAGTAAAACTTCCAAACAGTAAAGTTCATTTTATCATCTCTTTTTACCATAATTTTATAAAAAATAAATTACTGTACAAAACTCAAACATGTACAATGTTTTGAAAAAATAATAAAGTTTTATATTGCTTAAGATTGGATAAATATTTTATAGAAAATATGGAAAACTTAATTTGAATTTTGGTAATTACACAATTACTAATATATGTAATTAAACGTATTCAAAGGCTATTTGATATACTTTAATATATTGAATTTTTAGGAAAATCTAAGGAAAAAGAATCAGAAAAATGATTATTTTTAATCAAATCTATTGAACTGATGGCATTTATATGAAAAAATTGTTTAATAGAATGCCTGCTGAACGTATACAATATTCAGAAAAATACGTCGCTGAGCAATTTGAATACAGACATGATAGTGCCACCTGAATTAGCAAAATTAGTACCACGACAGCATCTAATGACTCGAACGGAATGGTGAATCCTTGGTGTAGTAAAGTCCTAATTGGATGTATTATTTATTACATAGTCCTGAGCCACATGCTTTATTGTTTCAAAGGCGAATAAACTTTTTTTTTTATTTATGAGGTATTTTTTCTTTATATTTAATGATAAGAGCACATTGATAAGTATAAAAATAAATGTGATTTGTGTAGCAAAAAAAGCAAAAGAAATAGTGAGCAATATGATAAATGGACTAAGTGGGATGGTATCTGTGGTTTATAGTATCATGCAAAGCGCCTGGGTATGAGTGAAGATAAATGTAAGTTAATAAGTATATCACAAAAGATTTACTATGGTTCTGTCCGAAATGTGAAGTTACGGTAAAATCAAAAAGACAGGAAAACCATGCAAATCAACTCTAGACATACGTTAGGAATTTAAATGAAACAACCAAAAATAATTTCATAGAATTTAAAACTGCTGCATATAACTTAATGGCATAGATAAGTCATTCAAAAGCAACAAAATGAAATAAGCAGAGCAATCATTAAAGACATTAATGAAATCCGTACGCTGTATTCCAAAGTGGTCGTAAAGATATATGAAACGAGAACTGAAACTCAACAAAATGCAAAACAAATGGAAAAATTATTTGATACAGTAAATAAAAAAGTTACAAATGGAAAAGAGGCCGATAAGACACAAAACAGAATTCTGGAAAAGTTGAAGCTTTACAGCGTAGTAGTATACAAGTAGTAGGAACTCAAGCAGAACTGAAAAATAATATAACAGCTATAGAAAATGGATCAATGGCCGTAAAAATGAAATAGGGGAAATAGCAAACATGCTTAAAGCAAAAATCGAAGAAACCCCGAATACGGAAGAAATGAAAGTTCTAACACAGGCACATATGCAGATATAATGCAAAAAACAGCAAAAACAGCAAATGTATCTAAGATACAAAGACGACTCATCAATGAACAAAGATGATCCAAATAGTTTAATCAAAGAAATAAAAAAAATCAATAAGTTCCCTGGAACATAACATCTCTATCGAAAGACAAAGAAGAAGTGACAAAATTTGTAAAGACGTGGACGTCCTAGAATATGAGAGGCTACTACCACGTATTAAAATTTATAGGATAAGAGCAGAGGATGACTTTAATAGCGAGTCAGCACAAAATTTCAGGCAGAAACATATAAAGCAAAATAACCTAAATTGTTGTGAGGCAGATATAAACATAGTAAATAAGAAATATATCGGAAAATATTATTTTAACATAATATTGGAGCTTAAACCTTAGATATTCGCGGAACTAAGCAGATATCAAAAATTGAAGATAGGATGGAAGCGATGTCACCTAAAAGAATATGTCAATATATTACAATGTTGGAAGAGTTGGAATTATGGGCACAGGGAAATAAACTGCAACATGAATAGTATATGTCCCAAATATACTAGTAAGCATGTAGAACAGACATGCCAAAGTAGAGGATTCTTCTGCTAAACTGTCCTAAACTGAGCCTAAACTGTTAAAGAATATTATTAGAACGAAGTAGACAGCAGGAGAAAATAAAGTATGGCATATATGAAGAGAACCATTAGCCCATCACAGAACCATTAGCACAACACAGTGCAATAGAAGATATCACTACAGGAAATAAGAAAGAAGAGGATTAGAAATGAAAGGGATAGAAAATAGAAATAACACACCAAAATAGCAAATTATTTCATCCAAATTACTCAACTTCTGAGAAAGTAAATAGAGGTAGGTAAAGAAAAAATGTCAAATATAATAAAAATTGCGAATATTAATTCTAGAAGTATTGTTAATAAAATGAAGGAAGTCCATTGTAGGGGCCACAGACGTACCATAATAGTGACTACACTGAAACTTGGTTATATGGTTACATGACCACAAGATACGGAAATACGAATGCAGGGATATTCAATCTACAGAAAAGACCAATTACTAGTCAAGGGAGAAGGGGTAATGATAATTGTTAAAGAATGGTTCGAATGTAAAGAAACTTGCAGAGATTCCAGCAGTAACATTGAAAATTAGCAGTGAAAATATCAGTTGACAAAGTTAAAATGCTGGTGACTGCAACTTATAGGCCAGAATACGACACAGACAATATTAGCAAAATAAAACGCTTCTTGAAAAATTACACTGAGGAGAAAGAGGGATGCGCACTACAACTGGACATAAAGGAACTTGTCGTGGAGGAAATACTAACATAGATTGTAGAGGTACGGATTAGGGATAACAATCAGGAATCAAATATATTGGATGTTATGTTATAAGACCAATAGAATGCTTGTATGATTAGAGCCTAACAGAAGGGTGATCACAAAGCAGTCATTAATGAAATAGAATTGAAACACGTAGTACTGGAAAACAGAATAAAGGGAACAGTACACTTATATAGTAAAGTAAACAAAGTACAAATTCAAACATAACTAACAAACATAACAGAAAAAAGTCCGTAAATGGTACAAAAGTAGAAAGGCAAACAAGATAAGATTCAATATGGAACTACGAGAATTTAACAAAATGAAAAAAGAAGCTCAAGACCAGTACAGAAATAACATACTAGATGATAAAACGGAGAAATTTCTACAAATTCCTGCGTTCAAAGACAAATCAGAAACCTAGATATATAAAAATAAAAGATAAGCAGCAACTGATCACCGACTATAAAGAAGTTGGAAACATATTTAATAAATACTTTTTTTCAGTCTTCAACCCACATACCTATTACGATATAAAAGATATTATGAAGGAATATGCTCAAGCTATTATGAAGGAATAAATCAAGATAGACCTATTAAAAATAGCAGCGAAACCTATTTTTAACATATTTAGGATATCAATCAACAATGCTATATTACCAAATGACTGGAAAATGGGAACAGTTAGTCTGGAAAGTGCCAATAAATAAACCCGGAATAAAAACAGTGAATGTAAATTATTCATTAGTTTACTGCAATCGATACGTACTTCTAGATAACAACCAACATGACTTTAGGTAAGGCTACTCGTACGTAAGACAACTAATAAATTTAACTCCAGATCTGCCTGAGCCTGAATTGACAAGACAACAAAAGGCAAGTTGACCTAATAGCCATTGATTTCTCAAAAGCGTTGGATAAAGTACCATACAGTCATAGAAAAATTCATAGAACAAAGTCATAGAAAATTTGTTAATATTAGGCGTCGACAAGAGAGTAATACATTGGATATAAGAATATTTAAAGGATAGAAAACAAAAAATAAAAATAGGAACTCAAGAATCTGCAGTAGGATCCGTGTCCTCAGGAGTCCCTCAGGGGAGTGTGTTGGGTCCTATGCTTTTCAATATTTTTGTAGGTGATATTGGTCACAACATTAGCAGTACGATCAGATATCACTACAGGAAGACTATATGCAGACGATTGTTTAATATACAGAGAGATTAACACAAGAAACGACAGTGATGCTTTACAACAAGATCTGCATAGAATAACAAAATGGTGTGGCATAAATGGTATGATGGTAAATATCGGGAAATGACAAGTGATAAATGTCAGTAAAAATAATAGAAAGGACGAAACATTCCATCTTCAGGTAAAAAGGGAGTAATATATCTGGGCTTGACTATTCAAATCAATTTGAACTGGTCCATGTAAATAGATCAAATGGTGAAGAAATCATATATGAAATTATACATGATAAAAAGAACACGCAAAAGCGAGCAAAAAGGTAAAACAGAAAGCTTCCGTGACTTTGATCAGACCGCAAAGTCGAATAACTTTAAGCAACTATAGAAGAAATGTAAGCAGTACAGGCTTAGTTAAGGAATAAGATCACATACAGTGAAAACAAGCTTAAACTAGATCATGCAAAAAGAACGATTGTCTTAAAAATGACGAGAGATTGCTAAGCAAATACTGAAGTACAAAAAACTAAATAACCACATATTGCGTTACACGACGGAGATGAGCAATACGATTAAGAGGAATAGAATGATAATGTATATAAAAGAAGTCAATATGAATATACATACATATAATCAATATATACTGTTCCAAGCTCTCCGAATGTATATGTCAACTGTGAAACTCGATTGATAAAACAATATAATCCTCGGAAATTAATTACAAAAAAAACTTACTTTCTCCAGTGGCTAACATCGCACACAAAGTTTTATTTCTGGTTTTAACTGCTACAATTTCCTCTTTCGCCTTCTCCAGTTCTTCAGTCAATTCATCGTTTTTCTTCCGTACTATTTCTAATTTCTCATGAAATTGTGAACTCGTAATGATCTCATCAATTGACACATGTCTCTGTGATTTTTTGTCCTTTAGTTTAATAATATTGGTTTTCTGTTTTTGACTTTTCTGTTCTTTGGTTAATTGCTCTTCAGTTTCGTCTTTGCAAGTTTTAAAGAAATCTTCCTCCGTGTCCTGTGTTTCCTGTTTTGGCACAGATTTTTCAGATATACCTAAAATATATTCAATACTTCACCTCAATACTAAAAAGTACCTAAAATGTAAAATCTAGTTTTTAACATTTTGTTCCAGTGTATAATTACATTAAATTATGATATAATTCTACACTTGCTGTGTTTTTATAAAAATTAAACGTAAATATGTCGATACTTACGCGCCAATCGTACATATATAATTTAACAAAAATATGAAAGTGGTACATACCATTTTTATTAAGTGAGGCCAAGAACTGATCCAATGACATTACTTTGGTCTTTCTCTTTTTGTTATTTACTTTATTGTTAGCTTCTTCAGTTTCTTTTTTATATTTCTCATATAGTTCTTTGTTCTTTTCATAATCTAATTTTGAGAGTATTATTGCACTCGCTAACTCTTCCTCAAAATATCCATCAAGTAATTGATCGTCTTTAGCTTTCCATTCCTCCCATTGTTCAGCTGCAGCCACCTGTTTATTTTTCTTTTCTTTTTTATTCAAGCTATTTCTCTAAAAAATATATTAAAGTTATAAATAAATAGTTTTGCATGTAAGCTAAAAAATATGATCGAAAACAATAATACAATAATAATAATAACAATTACAATAGCTAATATTTAAATTTTACAATTCAAAGATTCTAAACGAATGCTACAAATATCCTTCATGTCTTACTTTGTGAAAAATGTTTTCTAATTTTTGACAATTAGATAACTCACATTTATACAAATTAATTTCATACGTTGGTGTCATTTATAAATCTCTTAGTTTTCTATTACAATATGTGTACAAATTGCAATTAATAAAAAAAGTATACATGTAATTCTGTGTTAATTGTAAGCTTTCTTAATGTTTAAATAATCACTACTTGATCAAGACAGACATCATAAAACCCAGATTGTTCAGATGACTCCACTCGGGTAACAACACTATTCATACTAAATAAAGTTACTGGCACAACATAGGAATACAGTGTACGAAAAAATAAGACATTTTCTGGACTAAAAGTCCAATGGTGTTAAGCTTAGGAACAAATTTCTCAATACAATGGGGACAGTTAGACCCTCAGACCCTTTCTACATATTTGATCCAATGAAAAAATTACAATAAGATTACAACCTTTAATACTATATCATTAGCATTCATGAAACCAAAATGTTTAAAATGTATTTAGAATAATTAACATATTAACTGTTCTATGTTCTAAAAACAATAATTATGAACAGCCTACGTCCTAACATTAAGTGTAAGATAACCTGTTTGATTTTGTCGGTTTTCTTTATGCTTTCCTTACTAGGAGCTTCTTTTGTGCTATTTTTTGTTTTGGGTTCGAGTTTTTTCCATGTAGTTTCATCCTTTTTAGCAGGATTGTTTTTAGCTTTCTTATCGCCTTGATCAGGCTTTAAACACGCAAAACGTGAAGCAACAACATAATCCATTTTCAAATAATAATTTAGCACTTAACAGAATTTGAAATCCCAGGAAAATTTATTATTTTGAAATGACATTAGTTATTTTTATAGTCGGTCATTAATTTTTTGTTATCGACTTCACTTCACTTTTGGTTTTCAATGGGATTGGGTAACCTAACTAAACAAAAAGAATCCCGATCAAAGATTATAACGATTGTTTGCCACCAAATACTAATCGCTAACCACGTATAATCATTACTTAAAAACTGAAATATTTGATTTGATATGTGTTTTTTGAGGCGAATGAAAAAGAAAATAACGTAAAATTAACATAACATAAGTAAACTTCCTAAAAATAAACTAACCTAATTAAACCCAAACTAACCTCACCAAATGTGTCCTACCCAGGAATTCACTTGTTAATTTTTTAAGAAAATTTTAGATTTTCATAACTAACTTTGAAAAAGAATTTGAAAACAAAAACATAACTACTCGCCTATCTGTCTTCTAGTAACTTTATATACATACATTCATACATATATATATATATATATATATATATATATATATATATATAGTGCAACTCTGATTGCTAAAGTAATATGCATTCGTTACCATACTTCATTTCTAATTCCCTCCGCATCTACTACCTTTTCATTAATCCCATCTTCCATTATATTGAGCTTCTTCTCTCTCTGTCGTCTCCTGTTCTCTGTTAACTCCATGTATCTCAACCTGCCCAACATTTCCGTTCTCTCTTTTTTCCATGCAATACAAAAAAAAACTATATTTATGACAATAGTTTGACCTTAGTTTTCCTCTTAAAGTTTGTAAAACTGAGCATAGGAGTATTTTAAACAATTCCATTGACTGTTATTAAATATCTTTTGAATTGATGCATATTATGACTCGGAATATCCAATAAAAAACTGCGTTGACGTAAATTTAGGTTATGTACGTCAGTACAAAAGTGGTTTACCTATGGAGGTGAGGAGGCTTTTAAAATAAACGATTTTATAAAACATACAATATTGATGCAGCTTCCTCCATCCTGACATATTTAGCCAGTTTGTTTTACATATGCCTATTTCATTTCTTAGTGTTTGTATGTATTTTGGTCAAATACTTTTTATTTTTTTTTTGTTTTACGTAGGAAGTGGAGAACCTTCAAAAGGCGAAGGATGCCCGGTGCATCCAACAAGTGTGGG
>WYDF02287906.1:0-16529 GCA_009867245.2 Adranes taylori
CAAACAATTAAAATTCGATATAATCTACACCACATATAAATCCAATTAACGTTGATAGAACTTTCGCCATCAGACTATACTCAACAGTAAATAAACTGAAAATAACAATTAAATGTATTTAATAGTATTGTTTAATTTACTCTATTGAATTATAACGTGAAAAAAGAGACGTTTTCATTTGATTAAATTACTTTTAACAATTAGATAACATTTTCAAAAATTATTGTCATTAGCTTTCAAAGAAAAATACAAATCTATTGTTTAATTTTGAAAGTAATATAGGAACAACCTTTATAAACTTTTTGAATTAAATTGAATGGTTCAAAAAATACATTCATTAATAATTCAACAAAACATAACTGATGAAAAAATAATTTTCTATTTAAATTAATTTTTTCATTTAAATTGAGTTTTTCTGAGTTTTCCTTTGAAGAAGCTAAAATTTCAAAAAATTCTGCATATTTAACTTTAAACCTTTAATATACAATGCACAATTTTGAAAAAATGATTTCTATTAAAGTTATGATCTAAATAATTAATATGAATAGCAAACTAGAATCATCTTTAACCAGTTTAATGCTTTTCAAATGTTCATTCAACCTTATTTTGTCAAAGAACAAAGTTCAATCAAAGAACAATATTGCAGAAACATTAAATTTTAGTTCCAAAATTAAACAATAGATTTATTTTATTTTTATTTGAAAGCTAATGACAATAATCTTTGAAATTGTTAAAAGTATTTTAAACATTTCTTTTTTCATATTATAATTCAATTGCGTAACTTAAATAATACTATTAAATATATTTAATTCTTACTTTAAGTTAATGTATTGTAGAATATGTTTGATGATGATTGAATAAATCGAAAGATCTAAGTACATTAATTATTATTATATGTGGTTTAGATTATATCGAATTTCAATTTTTGGATTAATGCTACAATACACCGATTAAAAAAATTAATTGAATCAAAATCACTGATTCTATTTGGTTTGTAAATATAATTAAAAAAATATATTTTAAATTGTGGCATCAGCTGAAATAATACTTGGGGAGGGAGTACTGAAGCTCTAAAAAATTTAAGTTATATGTAACGGATTTCTACAATTCAGATTGCAGTCTGAATTCAAATTTTATATTTCATACTGTAACTTAAAAATAATAATAAAATATTAAAATAATGAATATTAATAATATTTTCAATAAAATAATTTCCTCTATAATAGTACCTTTTTATTTGGTTTTTTATTTTTCGAAGGTACACCCTCTTGACTCTGGACAGTTTCTTGTTCAATGTTTTTAGTATCATCTAACAAGTCATTTAGTGTTATTTCTTTTGGTGTTTCATTTGTCAAAAGTAAATCCTCCTGATTCTGGACAGTTTCTTGTTCAATGCTCGTAGTACCCTCCAACAAGTCGCTTAGTACTGTATTTTCTTGTGTTATTTCTTCTTGTCTATCATTTGTCAAAAGTACATCCTCTTGATTCTGGACAGTTTCTTGGTTAATTGTTTCCTCATCATTTGCCAAGTCTATAATTTCGTTAGGTTTTACTGTCTTATGTTTTTTCTGCACATGCGGCGTTACTTTCTCGTTTCTACAATAAAATGTACGTTTGTTATTCGAACTCTTTATATCGATGTAATAGATTGCATCATTTCATTTAAATAAGGGACGGTGGCATGGAATAGGACCTAGGACTCACATAATCTGGGACACACACTAAATTCAGAATACTTAACCGTGCCATATGTAGGAGGACGTTACATCGTAAGTAATTATAGTCGGCTTCCAAAGGCAATCTTAGTAAAAAACGGAAATGACAAAAAAGAGGCAGATAGACAAACAATAAAGAAAATCTAGAATATTATTGAAGCTACAAAATCCGAACGGTAGCTCTGAAACAATGCTCACATGGTCCCCGAGCGCTGAAAGACAGATTTGGTGGAAAGGTTTTTTATGCAAAATTTGAGGCCAAACTTTAATAGTTCCAAAGATGTAGCCTTCAATACTTTCATAATTCTACATTGGTTACAATTGTAACAGTAATGAAACATAAATATATGTAATGCTGAACAATACAGATACGAGACACTTCTAGGAGGAAGTATGTTACATTTTACGAGTTTTATAAGATGGTGCTAGTCAAAATTAATAAATGTTGTTAGTGGCGAGGACAAATTAGAACTTTGCGCGACGACAAATTATAATTAATTGCAGAAAATTATAATTTTGTATTAACAAACCGATGAGACGTATACTCAAACTATAATCAAACTTTTTAATCAAATGGTGGTTTAAATTTGGTTAATCTTCTTCCCTAAATCCACTAGTGAGTAGAGTTTTAAAAATGACATTTAAGTCATTTGAATCGTATGCTTAAACAATATTTAAATAAATGTTTAAAAAATGTTAATGTTTAATTTTTTTGTCCACAATAAAGGTTACTAAGGACGACTAAACTGTGCAAGGTCCACCTTTGCTGCATGGCTGCATCTGTGCTTTATATGCTAATCGATTGTTCCCTAAATAACTATACTGGTGACAAGGTTAAAGTGAAATAGATCAAGCTTTATTTATGGAGTACAGAGGTCCCTAGTACACGTTTTTTTTTATAAGATTTAATCAATGCTAGAGCTTCGTTTTTTATTCCATGTCCCACACGTTTTGTTAAGAAACATTTACAATTAACACAATCGAAACGCCTTCGCTTAATCTATGAATACCTCACATGGAACATTTTTATCCTTCAAGGCCGTTTAGACTGTTTCAACCATATTCAAAATAGCTGTCGATATGATCTACGATTCTCACTGATATTACTTTTTCAAAGATTACTAATCTGTTTATAATTTTCGTATGCGGGTTTTTTGATTGTTGTACTACGGCATATTTCACGTTATCAGGAAAAAAGATTCTTCAGTTTTGCTGAATTGATAATGCAACAAAGAAGTATTATAATATATTTACTTATAAAAAAATCTATTATGATGCCCGTTTTCTGTTCCTCCATTTATTCTACCTTATTTCCCTCGATTGAAGCCTTTAAAAGCTTCGAAGCGCTAATTTATTCTTTACCATCCTAACCACATCCATACCCCTAGCATCCTGATTCAAGCAATAAAACCGAAGTCTTCCCTACTTCTCTTTCATTTTACATCCAATGAAAATTTTCACGCTCCCACCATACGTTTTCTTTCTCACACACTCTGGATACTTTCTCCTTAACTTTATTAAGAACCTATTACATTTTGCTGAATCTGGCTGACATTCTTTTTTCACTCTTGTACATCACAGATTTCAGGTATTCAGACATTCCATTTTCTGTTTTAATTTTCTTACATGTTTACATGCAAGAACTTCGAACACTTCGATCTAAAAGATCTCAGTTCTTTGTTGAACCTTAAGACTGTATCCGGATGTTGTTCCCCGATGTTCGTGGCATTTACTGTATTTCCTCCGATAAATATCTATGTCTGCAGCTCGATGCCGTCGGATATTACACAAAATGTGTTTTTCCATTTCTAACACTGCAGAGTTGACATGTTAGGTTTTCAACTTTACAAATTTTATGCTCAACCTTACAAGCAATTTAGAGGACCCGTAATGAATCCCGTAATGAATCCCGTAATGAGGACCCGTAATGAATCATGTTCAGATGTCAGGTCTATACAGGCCTTTGAATGTTCTTGACCTAGAACTTTGTTCCAGTATTTGATTCTGGCTTTATATTCCAACTGTCTTATTGTCTGCTTCCAGTGTTTTTTTGTTAACCCACTGGAAGAGCCGAGGCCTATCAGATTGTTCTTTGTCCCTTGCCTGGCTAGCTTGTCAGCTATTTCATTGCCCTCAATCCCTGAATGTGCTGGTACCTACCATAGCTTTAAATGGTTGTTTGCCAGTTCTTTTAGGTGTGTCAGCAGTCCCACAATAGCTTAGACTCACAAGTTTTACTGCGTAATGCCTTCAGCACTGCTTGACTATCAGTATGTACATTGATGTTGGCCCCTTTCATTACATTTTTGCATGATTTCTAGAGCACAGTTATCAATGGCTATTACTTTAGCCTGTAGGACAGAGGTGTATGCATCCACTGAAATCAGTGTTCTACACTTAGGGCTATACACTCCAGCCCCTGCTCTACCACTATCCAATTTAGAACCATCTGTATACCATTTCAATGCTCCTTTGTCTATTTTCCCAGAAATCCCTCGTATGTATAACAATTACAAATGGTTGTTCAAAGTTGAACTTTAGTGGCATGTCATCCCACTTGCAGTCGGTGAGTGGTGCCGCCCCAGCCTCTTTGAGATTTTTTAAGTGTCCTGTAAGATTGCGCGGTTTAATTCTAGTTGTCTTAGCGATAGCCGTGGCCTGATTTAAAGCCTCCCATTTCACGACTAAGTGAATGTGTAAGTGAATTCTGTCAGCGTCTCTAATGCAACAGTGGGACAGGTAGATATGGCCCCAGACATGCCGTTCTTTGCAGTTTTTGTAGAATGCCCTGTGCCTTTTCTGTTTTACTTTAGGCCAGCAAACAAGAGGTCCATACACAATAATGAGTGTGTATATGCCCAATTTTGGGATGTACATCCCATGTTCTACCGAATAGCCTTTTGCAGGCATATAAGGCTCCGGAGGCCTTTTGTAGTAGTTTCTACAAATGTGAGTTACAGGTCAGTTTGTGGTCCAAGACTAGATCGAGGAACATGATATCCCAACTTATCGCGACCAACCATTATATTACTCAGGACCAGGGACCCTAGATTTCGTATCCTCCTCCTCTAAATGGTACAAACGTCACTTTGTTAGGGTTAATTACTTAGTCCATTTTCTCTTCACTCAGGACCAACGACCCTAGATTTAGTTCCCTCCTCCTGTAAATGATACAACCGTCACTTTGTTAGGATTAATGCTTAGCCCATTTTCTCTATATCACTTTGTTGTGATGTTTAGGGCACTTTACATTCGTGTAGATCCATTCACCGTCCTATCATGTTATCCTTGCTATCAACATTAGGTCATCCGCATACCTTTGTAATTGATCGCCAGCCCTTGTTAAGATGTGCATTAGGTCATCAACTACAATGGACCAGAGCAACGGCAACGGCTAGGGGATGTCCCCAAGGGGGATCATCATAATAGTCGCTCATAATAATAATCATAATAGTTTCCATGTAATTGTCGGTTCAGGAAAGCCTTATTGCGTGATGCAGCCTCTATGGTTTCATACTTTTATTACATACTATTACTTTCGTTTTTTCGACATTTACATCTGTGTCATTTCTCTCCGTTCCTTTCCACAATAGGTAAGACATTCTATATCATCTCATTCCGATGTAACACTTCTTGATTGCCCCTCATCCACTCTAAACCATTCTAATACAGCCTACCAATCCGAACTCTGACAGCCGTCTCTTCGTCTCTTCCGCTTTGACTGTCGTACATCCGCCTTTCTATCATGCATAATTGCTTGAGATTCGTACCACCTATATTTTCCCCCATATATTTTCTCTAATTTGAAATGTCCTACATTTGTAATAAAGTTGTCAGCACGGATAGATATTTTTTCGCTTTGTTGTGTTTTTGTTTAATTCGCAAGTGGGGGTATATATATATATATATATATATATTATTTTAGTGCCTCTATTTCGAAGTGATTTTGGTAGTGCGGCAAGTTATATTGAGGATTATCGAGGATTAGAAATATTATGTGCGGCAAGTTTTTTAATGTAAACAAAGCGGTCGCTGAATTTCGGCATTTTTTGTGATCAAGCCTTTTTTTGTAACAAGGAGAAATAGTTTCAAAGATAAATAAATATATTATGATTAAAGACTACTTTAAAAAACAAATTAAATTGAAAAACAAAATTTATAGACTACTAACTTAACTAGCTCTCTACTTGATGGACTACTTCATAAAGTATTTATCAACTCTCAACTGGAGTAATGATTGCTGGCGAGGTGATCTAGGGCAGTGCATTGGGCCTCTTCTGTTTAATGTTTTCATTGCTGATCTCAATAAAATTGTAGAGTCCAACATATCTTTTTTGCCGATGATGCAAAAGGATACGCGAACCCGTCAATAAATGTAAATGGATGTAAATGGATGAATGGTGATAAATGTACAGTAATGCATTTAGGTCGTAAAAATCAGAGAATTGACTATCAGGTAAAAAGAATCACACTGCGTAAAGTGAGTCGACAAACTGAAATGGGATCATCATATTGGAATGCTAGTAAAGAAAACGAATTCTCTCATTTTTATGACACAAAAGTGTTTTCCAACATTGACACCTACTACATTTCTGAGAATATACAAAATATACATTCTCCTCCAATGGAGTATGCATCGTCGATATGGTCAACGTATTTAATAAAAGACATTGAACTCCTTGAAAGAGTTCAACATTGAGTTACAAAGCTTATTCCTGCTTTAAAAGAATTATCTTATGAGCAGCGCCTGGAAGTTCTCCAACTGCTATCCCTTAGGGATAGACGTAAACGTGAAGATTTAATCACCATCTATAAATCACTCAGAAGATACTATAATTGCGCCGAACTACTCACTATGTATGAACTAAATAGATACTAATGGAGGTCATAACCGCGACGACATTTGCTCTCGAATCGAATTGTGTAGGCAACTGAAATCGTTGCCCGAATCTGTGGCTGCCAAAACCTTGGTTAATGCATTTCAAAAATAGCTTAAATGTCTTCTATGTGAACGAAGATTAAAATAGCAACAATATGTGAATCATGTTCTCTCTTTCTTATTTTTTGTTATGTACTTCATAAGTAAATACTTAGATATTGTATATGTAATTGTCAAATAGCTACAAGATTATATTGGTGGAAGTCGCTCTCTTATCCTTAATAAAAAAAAAAAAAAAATGTTCTTAAATAATCCGTGAACAGAGAAGTTCTCGTATTAATTAAATTAATAATATGTATACAAACTGGTCTGGAGTCGGCTCTAAGAATACCTGTCAGTTCCACCAGAGAAGCGATAAGAAACTGGATCTTTCACAAACATATTGACTGTTGGATAAAATCAGCATAGTGATCGTTTGCTTCATAGAAAAGCCTAGTAAGACTAACACCCTAGATTTTCCAAAACTTTGCAGGAAGAATATCAAAATGAAAATTGACCTGTTAACCGGACACGCACCTCTGAGGGTAGGTATGAAGAAAATTGGACAACACATTACTGAAGTTAAGTGTTGGTTTTGCCTGGAGGAAAGCGAGACAGGCCAACATATCTCATATGAGTGTGAAGCATTGTCATCCAGAAGGACAGAACTATTTGGAGCAAAAACATTGAAATCTGATTTGGTATAAAAACGCTTCCACCAGAAAATATTGAAACTGGCACAAGACAAAGATATTTTTAATTGGTGTGACTAATCGAACTGGAAAAGTACAATAAGCCAATTGCCTGTAGTGCTATGGAGCAGTATTCTGCATTCTGCAGATAGCCCTTGGTAATAATAATAATAAGTAATAACACTAATATTAAATAATAAGTACAACATTTGCAGATACAATTCTGATACATGTGGCGTATGTTAGTTTATTGTTCGAATTAAGTTTCTCAACAGTACAAAATATGCACACAGTTTCTTACCTTATATTTGATGAACGTAAGTGTTGTAATCTATGACGTTTCCATGAATACGAATATACAGACTGAAATGAACATTTGTTGCATTCGAATAGTATCTAAAACACAATAAAACATTTAGTTATATAACTTTAGACTGATTTAAACCATATCAATGATACCAAACAAATTTTTCCAAGAATTTAAACCTTAAGATAAGCGGCTGAAACTTGGCACATCCATATTGGGGTCCGACGGAGGCAGTAAATCTAAATGTCCTCGTCGAAAAAAAAAATGATAGCAAGTAAAGTTAACCAAAGTAAAGATGAAATATATTTTTTTCTTGAAAATAAATTCATTTACAAAGTGCCCAGCGGTCGATGAAATCGCTCAAGTGCAATCAACTTTTAAGCTAATTTCTCAAAAAAATAGTTGTTCGTCTTACTGCCTTTCTACATTAGTCGGCAATATAGTGTTTCTTGTAACCTGCATGCAACCGAGTATATACAATTTGAATATTTGTAATAGGTGCGACGTAGCCACGGCGAAAGTTGTAATGTCTTTAGCGATATCTCTGAAATCGTTGCAGACAAACAATACAAATAAACTCTGTTAGCTAGAGAGTTGAAAACACTTTTGCTTTTATTTCAAACATTTTGTATAGTGAGGTTGTCTTTAATCCGTTACAAGATTTTAGAATTTATAATAAAGGTATTACCTTATATTACTTTATAAAGGTATTTATATTTCCTTATATTTAACAATTTTTTAAAATTGAATATTGGATGTTTCGTGGTTAAACCTCCACGCTGCTATTATTTAATATAGTAAATTATGAAATTAATATTTGTTATTAGTTGTGTCTCGAAAAACGTTTACCCCGTCCGCGACGCGAACCCGGATCTCTCGATTGCCGGTCGATTGCTCATCCAATTAAGCTAAGTTATTCGAAGGCATACATAATTTTTAATAAGTATTGGTTTTCAGAGGCAAACATGTGGCTAAAACAAATCCTGATATATAAGTTGCCTATCTTAATAGATACGGAAAACAAATACATATTCAAAATTATTTGTATCTTCGACCGGCAATCCAGAGGTCCTGGTTTTAGTATTGGACGGGGTAAACATTTTTTCGAGGCACAAGTAATAAGAAATATTAATTTCATTATTTTCTCTTTTTTTTTTAGTTAATACTATTGTCACGTATTTTTTAGGTACGAGAACAATGAGAGAGGTGAGATTCGTTCAGGTTTTGTACAAACCTAACCTCTCCACTAAATTGTGGCGAATTACTACCGAGAGAAGTAGTTCGTAATTTAACCGAATGTTGATCGTTAGGGATAGCAAATGGCGTAGAGACTGGTACCAACAGTTTAATTATTTTAAATTCTAACTAGTTTTAAAAGGCCAAGCGTGAATAAATAAAAACAAGAATAAATTATAAGTCAGTATAATGAAAATCACTCAAAGTAAACAACAATACAAATCAATAAGTCAGAATAAAAGAATCAATGTAATGAATAAAATAAATCAATATTACGTACTTGATAAAAATTGGGTAATTGATCTACACTTTTTAGTGCGGTACAATACTTTCAATTTATTTACTCTACCCGCTTCTATTCAACCATACAATACTTTCAAGTAGCAGATATTTATTGCGTGGTTATTTTCAACTTCACTTATTTATAATTTAATTTTCACTTTCAATTGAACTAAAAATGCGCTCTGCCTAAGGTTTTATCAGTTTACCCCTACTGCTCCACCTACGAATTTCTAGCACCAACTCTACTTTACTCTATTTCTAATTGCTTTCTTTACTCACACTTAAACAGTTTCATACTATACGCTATCACCACTATTGATATTAGATCTATTCTCGTTGATAACTAACAGTACGCTGTTCTATCTATTGGTGATCCCCTCTGCTACTTATAATTTTTATAATTTACGTCATCGGCCTTGTAAGAAATAATGCCACTCTACTTTTCTCATTGTGAAATTCTAGCTCAACCGATATGTGAGTATCCTGTTCTGAATGTTTATACATTGTATTTTATTTCATGAATTAAAGTTTAAACGATACTCAGAGTGTTAAAAAACTTTTGCACTTTAACAATTAGTTCGTATAGCAATCACAATACTTAAATAACTAAACATTTCAAAGAATCTAATCATCTTAAATAAATTAGATGACATTCAAGAGTTAATTTTACAAAAAGTATATACAGTAGAACTAAATTAAAACTAAGAGTATGAAAAAAGTAGTTTAGAGGTAGAACTTATCAGGAAAAGTGGTAGGGGTAAACTGATACAACTTTATGCAGAGCGCAGATTTGAATTAGTTAAAAATGAAAATAAATTAAAAATTAAAAGGCGAAGTATGCCTGTCGTCGAATCGAAGTAATAAATAATTCTCAATATAAGTTAATTTGTTGAAGTGAAATTGAATAATAACCAATTTAGCAACTAGTTCGTACGCAATCACAATGCTTAAATCACTAAACATTCAAAGAATCTAGCCATCTTAAATAAATTAGATGACTCTTGAATATTAATTTTACAAAAAGGTATATACAGTCGAACTAAATTAAAACTAAGAGTAGGAAAAAAGTAGTTTAAAGGTAATTAATTGTCGGTTGAGAGTGAATTTGATAATAAAAATTAGAAGCAGAGTATCTGCCGATGCGTTTCCGAAATAAATTAAATAATTAGTAAATTAAATAAATAAATAATTAGTTAATAGATTGCCTAAAAGTACATTGGGTAATTAGTTATACATTTTTTGCAAGTGGTGATCTTAGATAAGTCGGAGAGCTTCGTGAGTGGAATATAAAAATACGAGTAGCTAGGTCTTATTGTCCAGTGTTATGTAACCGGGGGGGGTTATAATTGGAGATGTATAATCACATGTAAGTACAAAGCACTTCGTGAGTGGAATATAAAAATACGAGTAGCTAGATCTTATTGTCGAGTGTTATGTAACCCGAACGATTATAATTGGAGATGTCTACTCACATGTAAGTGCTTCGTTGTGCTACTCATTTTATTGAACTGAACTTGTTGAATATTTAATTATTCATATTTATTTCATTTATGTTCATTTGATTGATAATACTGACCTAATTAATTTGTTCCACTTTATTTCATTTTATTGGACATTTAACAGGTGATTATTTCTGATTTATGCTGATATATTTACGACATTTAATCAAATATATTTTTATATTTTTCTGAGTTATTTCCAATACAACATTAAACTTATTTATGTTTTTATTTGTTTACGCTAATTCCTATGAAAATTAGTGGTTGAGATCCTATAGATTGTTGTATCGGTCTGTAAGCTATCAGCTAACCCGTACCGATCAACATCGCGCTAAATTACGAGCTATGCCCCTTCGTAGTAATGCGCCGCGTTTCATCTGATCTCAAAAATGAGTGGAAAGGTTAGGTTCGTACAAACCCTAAACGAATCTCACCTCTCTCTCTCTCTCTCTCTCTCTCTCTCTCTCTCTCAACTCACGCTTGTTAGCCAAAAAAATATGGAAAATTAAGTCTTTTTTCAATGAAGATTTCTTTAAAACTCTTACCTCTTTGCTTGTCAAAGAACTATTTCCTTCACTCTGTCCATTGTTGCGTAGATTTACTTTATGGTATCGCCTCATATGCCATAGTACACAATCTCTACAATAAAATTAACACAATTGTTTTAAGAACTCATATTTTACATTTTAGAAATTTAACTCTACAATAGCATCTCACTTTAGCATAAATGTATACAAATATCGTTTGAAAACAGTAATAGTATAAGGTAATAGTTTTTTAGTCAATTGTGCATAGATATAGTTGTAATTATTAATTAAAAAGTACTAATTATAGAAGTGACATATCACTATTAACTTCCGGAATAAATTGGATAACTAATATCAGTCTCCTATCCCAGAAATTTAAATTCATTTATGCTATAAAATACACTTCCGTTAGTTTGTTTTCATAACATTTTCCAAAAATAGCTCTCCTTGTGCCTTTTCAGCGGATTTTCATACAATGAGGTTCTGGAAAATTGCATTCTTCGGGACGATTGTACCATTAAATTGCTTTAAATATTTTTCAGGTTTTAAACAAATGTGAGAGGCAGATGTATACTGGATCTTGTTTCATAGTAATGTACACGTTCCTGCTTTGTCAAAATCTGCGCTACCTAAGTAAAGTAAGAAATTGTACATACATCAAGTTTCTTAAAATTTGGTGCGCATAATCTCCTTTAGATCTAACCGACATGTAAGTTGTAATTGAAGTGATTCTTGATGAGTACAGTGTCTTAGGCGCCTATTACATAGCGCATTTGCAATTTCAATCATGAATGGCTTGATATATAAATCTTTTTACCAGCAATTTTTATAATTTTCTTTATTACATAAACACTTTGGATAAACATGTTTGGGTAAATACAGGATGACGTATTTGAAAATTCCGACTCTCGGGAGTCGCCTTAAGTTTTTACAAAAACCAATTGTAGATAACAAAATTTTGGTACAAATACATTTATTACCTTTCAAAATATTCACCTCTAAGCTTTATACGCTTTTACATGCGTTCGAACCAAACCTCAAAACATTTTGTCCATTCTGTAGGTGGTATCTCAAAAACATAATTTTTGAAGGCTCAAAAGATTCTTGAAAATCACTTTCCACCCATTTTTTAATCTTTTATTTTACATCCGGGAGCACAAATCGTTAGCACAAGCTAGTTTCATATAAAGGAACCCCAACCCAGTGTTAATGAACGCATTTTGGGTCTTATTCTAATTGTTTTCGAGTGAGAATTTCGCACATTTCTATCAGCAATAATTCTCCATTAAGTGACGGTCTTATTTTCGCAGAGTGAGCATTTCGCACGGATGAATCTGTTTGGCATTTTTAAGTAAAGCGTCACCAACAACTCGATTATTAAATTTTATTTTAAAATTATATATAAATTCAAATAGTAAGTAACGCAAGTTCAACAACAAATCAGATATACACAAATTATATTATGTAATCTTTCGGCTGAATCTTTCGATTCCTCTTATTTTCGCTTTGTTTCTCTTTTCTCCACATATTTTCCAACTCTCGCCACGTCCACTAACCGTGTTTTAGAACATCCTGGAGAAAACCGACGTTAAGGAGAGAAGCCAGGATCAATGAGCAAACCTCACCGACGAATCAACCTCGTCAAGAATCAATCTCAACACAAATCAATCTCAACACGAATAAATTTCATCATCTATCAACATCTTCAGCGAATTACCTTACCAAAAAGGCCAAGTTCAACAACAAACCGACATCACCAAAGCCAAATAACCAATTCGCCTCCACCACTCAGATAGTCTCCATTCGTTCACATCCACGCACTCCCTCCATTTCATCCGACGTCGTAATATAATCATCTTTGATTCAGGTACAAGCTGAATTTTATCTTTGCTTTTTCTAATGAAAAGAAGACGCCGTAACGATTTTGCATTGAATTCAACATATAATTAAATTCAACATAAATCTGTCAGTCATTTGACGAGCGAGGTTAGAGCCATATCCTTATTATAAAAACCAAGTTTAAGGAAACACAGAAACAAAAAAAAGAATGCTTGCCGTCTCGAAATAAATGTTTTACTGCGATACCAAATCACCATATATTTATCTTCATATTATAATGGGCCGGATTTGAAAAATTAACCCGACTAGTCAAAGTATAAATATCTAGAGTTTCAAGCATGAGTAATTATGTTGTAGAAAATTAATATAGTCAATATATTATACTAACTTTCTTGATGAGGAATATTCGCAATTTTTACAGATATTTTTCTCATGCGCCTGACGTATATGGTCCACTAATTTATTTTTCGAATCGAATTTTTCATTACAAAACATGCAAATAACTCCAGTTACATCATCCGATTCGTTTCTGTGTGTATCCTGTATATGTAGTCTATGTGTATCCTGTACATGCTGTAGGTATGACCATGTATATGAAGTTGTAAATAAACATTCTTTGCATTTGAAAACTTTCTAAAAAACAATTTATTTAATTAATATAATTGGATTTAAATAAATAAGCTGATGTTACACAATTCTAATGCAATCAATAATATATCAAATAGATACGACCCGTGCTTCCCGAAATCATAAAAGAAATGTAGGTTTGTAATTATGCGAAGCAATAGTTCAAGCTCGTAATAAAAGATATATTGTACCTGCAAAAATTATGCTTATAAAAAAAAAAGGAGAAATAAAACCAAGTAACACAGAACAGAGGTCGGCATTTGTTGTTTAGAGCACAAGACCACCAGAAAACTTCTCAGCTATGATTAGAAAGCTCTTAAGGCCATTGAGCACTAAAAACTGAAACTACATAATTATAATCTGGAGTCCTCAGTAGTAAATTAGGAATTTACCCCAATTAATTGGATAGACTACAAATTTTTGGTAAAAAGGAATGAAATCATAAACTTTCTGGTTTTTATTTACACTGTAAAAATATATTATATTATCTTGTATCTATCATTTATACTATGAAAACGTTCTGATTTCTTTTTAAGAGTAGGTGGGTTTTTATAAAAGGTATGCTTCGAGGGCGGTGGAATGCGGCTCTTCTTGGTACATTTTGTTAATATTTCATTCAATACCTTTTTTATGCATTTCGTTTCATTTTTCTATTACTCGTCTTAATTCTGACATTGTCATATTGTACCTTGTTAGAAATTCGTATTTATCAAAATAAATTAATAGTTGTTTGAAAAGAATGACTATGGTGGAAAGTACCATCCTTACAAAGGTTAAGTTTCACGTTTGACGACGCTACGTTGTATAGTTTTTGTTTGACAGCCATCAATCCTGAACGCTAGTGATTTGTTAGTGCTGTACATGGATCCGTGGATTGAGGGCTGTCAGTGGATTTGTAAACATGGAAAAAACATCGTTGTGATAACAGTACTTTCATTTGAAAGGCATCAGCTTGTCCAATATTAAAGCGGAGCTAGATTTTAATCTGGAAGAGTCTGCTCCTTCGTCTACAACAGTAAAATATTGGGTGACACAAGTTTAAATTAGGCCGTACGAGCTACCAAAACGAACATCGAGCAAATGAGGTGAAGAAAATTCAGACAATCGTATTGGATGAGCGTAGACTGAAAGAGTGCGAGCTAGCAGACATGATAAGCATTTCAAAAGTGCTCTATATCCCATATTGACTGTAAATTTGGACAAGAGATAGCTGCGCGCAAGATGGGGGCCGCGATTACTTTCAATAGAACAAAAACAGCGTCGTATGAATGTTTCAATCGAGTATTTGGCGAAGTTTCACAGCAATAAAGCTAAGTTTTTGCGTCGATTCATAACCATGGATGAAACATGGGTGCATCACTTCAACCTGAGATGAAGATAGAATGAAAATAATGGACTGAAAGAGGTAAGTTGGCTGCAAATAAGGTGAAGACAGTTCCAGGTAAGGTCATGGGGTCAGTTTTTTTGCTGAGATATGGCGGCTCATGGCAGTGAGATAATTTTCATTCATTATTTTCAGAAAGGTAAAAACGCCGAATACTATGCGAACTAATTGCTGCGTTTGAGTGGTGAAATAAAAAAAAACCGTCGCATATGCCGAGCAAGAAAGTTTTGTTTCATATCAAGACAATGCACCAGTTTACACATCCGTTATCACGATGGCCAAAATCAATGACTTAGGATTCGAAATGCTTCCTTATGCATCTTATTCATCAGATTTTGCACAGACGGATTATTACCTTTTCAAACTTGAAAAAATGGTTCGGTGGTAAAAGATTTGCCACCAATGAAGAGACGGAGTCTGCACTTGATGATTATTTTGAGGAGCTCCACGAATTTCCGAATAAACAGGGTATTGCAGCTATTGAACAGCGATGTGAAACGTGTATCGAGCTATCGAACTATGTAGTGAAATAAAAACTGATTATGTAATAAGTTATAAAGATGTGACAATAATTAATATCAATAAAGTTCTTAAAAGACAGATATGTTTTTGGAATACTCTCATAGTCCATAATTTCAGACATTCATGCCTGGGAAATAATGTTGTAAAGATTAAGAATCCCATATAAATACGACCATATTACTTTTCTGTTTACGTGTGCGCAGCTGATGTTTAATGTCCTTTCTAATATTTTCTTCCCGAAATTCTTTAATAACGCCAGTTGTAATTTAATAATAAACGTCTTTATTTCGAAACAGTAAAAGAAAGTACAAAAGTGAGTAATTAGAATAATTAAATATACAATGCTACGGAAAAATACACTATAATACTCTGTTCAATTACTGAGTCGAAATACTTGGGCGTAGATTCAGTTAGTACAAGTACATTACTGTTTTTCAACTAAACCCAAAACTACCGGAAAGAATATTGCTTAAATTATAAATTTATTTAAAATTAAAACTGTGTTTCAATTAAAGTTAAACATTGACGAAGTGCGCGCGTGCATACAGTGCGTGAAGGTGCAGACCCGAGGTCCAGAATCCTAGATTAACATTTACAATTATCACATAAATATTCCAGATTAACATAAATATTCCAGATTAACATAAATATTCCAAAATACGCCTTCTAAAGAGTGTTTGGGATAGGGTTTTATAGCTATTTGGTAAGGAGTTCCATTTCTTGGCAATATTATAGGAGTATGATCGCCGAAATATAGATGTCGTATGTACAGGCGGCGTGATGGTGCATTTAAATCTAATGTTTAGATTGTGGACATAATGCCTATAGCTAATTTTATTGAATAAAATTGCTGGAGATTTATTTAGTATTATTTTGTAGAAGAAAATCAGTTCCTGATGAATTCGTACCACTTTCATTGTGGACCAGTTAGCATCCCTTCTTTTTTGGTTTACACGATCAAATTTACGAAGCCCATATATA
>WYDF02287917.1:0-16529 GCA_009867245.2 Adranes taylori
CTTCTTTATATTGGGGGGAGGGGGCCCATCCGATGAATTTGCCACGGGCCTCGAACGGTATAGTTACGCCACTGGCTAAGTCCTTTCCCAGGTTGCTTGTGAGAGCCTGCTTGAGCTTTGCCCTGTTTTTTTAACATTAAAGTCCTATGTCTATGAGTAGATTTCCTTTTCTAGTCTACATCCTTTAGTTTCGGTACCTATTTCGTTCAGTTCGACACTTCCCTTTATCTTACTGAGACTCCGACATACGTCTGTTCCGGCATGTGTCTGAAACAAAGTACACTGTTTCTTCCCCACTCCATTCGTATATTATTCACAAATCTGAAAATGGCTGCTGCAGTGGTGATGACAAAGGATGACAGTAGTAATACTACTGAATTACTACTGACGCTGCTGGATTTTGTAGATAAGCAAAGAATATATGGAGCAGTGGACTTTGTTCTTTAAAGAACTAGAAATATTTGAATGGACGACTTTAACCAAAATACCTACATGATAAGAAATTCAAACCGTAATGGATATATTGATTCAATGAGGTTTATTACTTGTAACGAAGATACAGAAGAATTTGATGAGTATTCATTTACTACCATGAATAAACATAACTTAAGAGACAGAATGGAACGTCAGGAATGTTTCAACCGAAAGACTTTGGGTAGAACATTTACTCAAATTATTATCACCAAATTATCAACAAAGGCAATGAATTACCAAAGTGACTTTCAGAAAATCCTGCCAATAAAATCATTTTAATTTGCAACCAATACCAAAAATTCTCAAGCAGATTTATTTCTCGGAAAAATGTAAGACAACATAAACTGAAAAATATGCGTTTCCCTGAATAAACATACTAATACCTAAAAATTGGTAGATGTTCCTTATTTAGGAAAAACAAATAAATAGTCAAATTAGTTATGCCTGAAACTTACATACAAATTGCATTTAGCACAAATTGTAATTTGTACTTATAAATGCAGAGAAGGTTGTAGGAGATATTTTTTTCGTGTTTATTAAATTCCCTGCTCTTTGAAAGAAATTCCATAATGAAATTGTAGAAAAAGTTTTGTCATTGTCTCTGACAATTATGGTCGCAACTGAAAATAAAATTTTATTGCAATTTTTTTTGTTTCTTTTCCACTTTGTCGCACAAAAATGAAAAGTTGACAACAAAAGGAAAAACGAAAAAGTAGGAAATGTGTATAAAAATTTTCGGTTAACTTTTAATTATCTCAAATAAAATTTAATTATTCGGGACAAAAAATGTAATAAAATAAAAAAGAAGAAACCTGAAAAAAAGCGGGAAAATTAATAGAATAAAGTAGCGAAGAAAGTCTGAGTGAGTTCAAAGATTTTTTCATTTACCCCCTACGGGTCAGAAATGTAATATCGGATTAAAAATCTAATGTCGTTTATTCATCAAGAATAGTGTGCATGTTTTATTTTAATTCAGTTATTATTTAATAAACAACAGATACAATAATATTACCTGAAATTATAAATACTAATTATACTTTAAAATGAAATTTTTAATTTAATTACGTGATTCTTTTGACACCTGCCTTGAGAATTTGTATGTGCTCAATTCAACATGGAGAATAGGGGTGAGTTTTTATTATAGGGGTGAGTTTGATAATACGAGAGATTTTTGATAATAGGATTGAGTTCCAATAACAGAGGTGGTAAGGGTGATACGGGTAAGTTGGGATAATGGTGATGAGCAGGGTAATCTGGAAAAGTGGAGGTAAATAGGGGTAAGTGGGGTTAAGAGGAGAACGGGGAAGGTAAGAAAAGGGAAAATATATTGATTGTATCATCTATAATATTATGAACCAGGTTTCCAGTGTTGCAATAGTGGAAGAAAACAAGGCGGCCTAGACCCCGTCAGATCCACCATCCGCTACTTCTCTGTAAAATGGCGAATTAAATGGTGGATGCTTAGAATGCATGTACAACGTACAGGCACTACTCGTTTTTTGCACCATATGAATGTTGCATATATTGCTGGTGAACGCATAGCCTACCTTTCTTGTATAAAATGGCCTATTAAATGGTCAATGCTGCAGGATGTATGTGCATACGTACAGGTAGTTCTCGCCATACTTTAATATGTATAAACGCTGGACACAAAGCAGTTACTAATACTCGTTTGCAAACTTATCGTGTTCTTAACAGTAACTTTGGCAGATTACTGCATTTTTTACAGATTTCTGCTAAATACTGCGGGGTGCATTCAACGCTAGATGGCGCTATGTGGTTGTTTTCGATAATAATGTGGTTGTTTGCGGGTAATAATATGTACAAATAATAATAGGTCGTTTTAATAAGAATCGTTTTAATAAGAATCTAACTACAGGTGATGGTCGTTTATAAATAAATAATTTTTTAAAGTTAGTATGCATTGAATTTGACAACTATAATTTGAAAAACCAATAAGGCGAATGACAGATCATACCCAGTTGGCGGGAAATTTGAATTTCTTAATATTTGAATTTTGGGCAGGGAGCGTTATGCCCTTAATTCAACTCGCTCTTCACGCATTCATGTATGGGGTCTATCATAAATATTCGAACGCGTATGATATACTTGTGCGACAGGGTTTTTTTTTTGGTCCACAATTTGAAATTTGCTAAGAGTGCTGAGATGCTACAGGGATGGCCAAAAATGTACAAGGATGTTCAAAAACGTTCAGGTACGTCCACAAATTTTTTATAATATCCAAACCTCTTTTTTTTGGCAAAATCTATTAAAAATATTGAAATGAGGTTAGTATCAAAATCAATATGGCAGCTGGTAGGGCACTCCCGTTATCATTCATGTTTGAGGTTATCTAACGCGATTTATTTGAAAGGTAAAGGTGCATATACACTTGCATTCTTTCAAATTTTTACATATGACTTGCTCACGTATTTAAAAGGAAATGGTGCGTATACAATTGCATTCTATTTTTTAATTTTTTTGAAAGCTAATTTAAACTAAATGATGTTTCTTTTTTTTAACTAAGTTAAATAAATCTCCATTTGTAATAAAACCATTTGATGATTGTGTCCTAACCAGATTAATATTGTCAATAAGACTTATCATTCGATTTTATAAAAGTAAGAATCTATTTACAATAAATGCATAAGCAAATAAATAAAACAAATGATTTAAGATAATACATATTTATTTGTACTTTTTTACATTAAATAATAAATGTTTACATAGTTATATTGTTTTTATATGAATTAATGTGTTCGTTGAGCATTTCAATATTAGTGGAAGGATTGAAAATATAAGCCGAAGGATTTCAATGTATTTTATGGTATCATGTTTCAGCTAAGTTCACTTAGGAACTGACGACGGGCTGTGTCTTCGTTTTCAAAATAATGTTTCAGTTCACCAATACGTTTTAGCATAATGATTGGAGAATTACTGTAGATACCTGTCAAATAGATCGATTGTCCCACGCAATCGGTCGCGATTGGTCGACATTTTATGGAAATCGAAGACTACTAGGTGGTGATATGTTAAGAACTGGCTGTACAGCATCTTTGTCTTCTGCGGCAGCAGAGTTTAAAGATTCTCCTACTTTGACGATTAGCATAGAAACGCATTCGGAATCATTCGAGTTTTTAATGATTTTATCTGCAGGAGGATTAATGTTTTCCTAAACCATCTGTTTTCTGATATGTTCTGTCGTCCACTTTAATATGTTTGGGTTTGATAAGAATACGACTCTCATCAAGTTTCCACGTAGGAGTTCTCGAATCAAATTTCAAGTCCAGTGCATTACTTGATTTCTGATATTTTCGTTTCTTCTCCAGCTGATGTTGGAGTTCAACACTATCTGGTTTGACAGATATTTTACGTTTATGGTATGTTTGCGGGGTTGTAATCTCAGCGGTTGATGCTGATGAACTAACTTCGATATCTGTTGTAGGCATTATGATTTGATGTGCGCAATACTATTTAGTATAAAATCTGGTAGAATTCTATCACCAGCTTCGAAAATCAGATGTGTACTTGTTTGAGTTCAAACTGAAAATGAATACAGCTGAGCTGACTCGTGGTATTTATAGCTGCGTGAGAGAGATAGACAGTGTGTGTTGGAGGAATAGAAACGAAGCGTGAGACAACGAAACAAGTATAAACAGTCTTCATGAAATGGTGGTTCGAAGAAGTCTAGACAACATTTTGTATTACAATGGACATGCATAGTTAGTAGAAGTTTCGGTAACGATCTTTGGTTGTCTTTCGGCATTTGTTCGTCCAAGTACCGCGCCTAAAATCTTATCGGAAATCCAAAGACTACGTTTTGTCATCACGACGTTCAAAAACCTTTGGAAGTGTTATGGATCATTTGCTTCGTCCATCCCTGATTGATATGGATTATTTGATTCGTCCGTCCCTGCTACAACGGCAACGGGAAGTTGTATGGAGCTAGACTACTGACAATAGTTTGATATAGAGCAAGCTATAGAAGACTTCTAACTAGGTCTTTTAAATCCGTTAGGCACGGAATCATAATTATCTAAAAAATTTCGTTTCCTTGAGTTAAGTCTATATATTTTTTATTCGTCTTTGATAATAACTTGGCCATAATCTCTTCTTCGTATTTTCCACGCAGTGACAACTATTCCGTCTTCATCTGCTTCATTATTATTCAAAATCATGTCTCTGATTTTAGAAAAATTTACATTTTTAGAAGCTGTATAATTTAGTTTTTCCCTTTGACTTTACACGTTATAAATTCTTTATTGTCTTTTGGGCGGATCGCTTTAGTTATTGGGGTCACCACATACAAATTCTGTAATATTACTCCCATGGCCATATGTTTCAAGTTCATCTGTTATGTCTCCGATACATTTGGTGTCTCCCATACCAGTTGCCGGATCATGTTCACCCTCTCGATGCACACATCATATCGAGTCTGTATCATAATACAATATTCGATTACCAAGCTGTTCCAGATATCAGCACAGTATAAGAAGAGTCTGAGTAGTGACATAAGAACCAATACAGTCATTAACAGTGGAAAGAACTACAAAAGATTCCTCTGTAAATTCGTAGTTGCTACTAGTGTCATATCATTAATATGGACAAGCAGTTGATAGAGCTCTAGCGGTTGGTTTATAACAGCTACTTTAGGCTGATTTTATCTCTTACCGAGTTTGCCCCAGAACGAATTGAGAATAAATTTAGCTAAAGATCTAAGACCAGAGTTGTTTACAATTTTAGAATATTCCAATTGAATATTTTCTGCGCTCTCAAATTCTTCAATGTATTGTTGGTGTGCGGCATGACTTGTACAATTACTGGGCCATCCAGATGCCTGTTGCTTGACTTTAGTAAATTTATTCATTATTTCAGTAAATGAACCATCTACACCATTCCCCTTATCAAAACGCATAACATCATAGTTCCAGATTTCATATGTTTACAACACCTTATAACCAAGCATCAATGCCTTATTCACTTCGTCAATCACTCAACTCGAAAACAACGCTCTTCCCTCGTTGTTATGTGTAGAATTTTTATTTGACATTTCTTTCCCGCAAGAAAGTTTATTGTTCATTTTGACTGGTAACACAGGATGATACAATAGTGGAAGAATTTTGCATTTTATTATTCTATCGGTCTGTTGTAAGTCTAGAGTCTAGAGCCCGACAGTCGGCTCCCACCCATACTTGAGGATGACTAGTTGAAAATTTACCAGTCTTACACACCCACGGATATATTGAACACATATCTATATATTTACATTTCTCTCCGGACTTTACTCTATAATAAACATCGCCACATCGCCCTCCATAGAAAGAATCTTGTAGTACGGGCGGTGTATTAAATAGTAACTGATGATATTCTAACGTTTGTGTTAGCTCTGAGTCGTTTAATATTATTTTTGTAAATTTACATTCCCAACAATGAATCAATATTATACGAACTTTAAAAGTGTTAACATCGAATCATTAGACACACAAAGATTAAGATAGATATAAGAAACTGGTTAATATACGAAATCGCATTAGGATACAAAGACTTTGGTTCCAAGCAATCTTGGTAGAATCGAATCATTTCAGTAGATCAACTTCCGAACTGTAGATATCAGAATATATCTAAAGTGCTGACTTGCATTGAAACAGATTTAAAAGTAAACTGATTGGAACGATATCGTTTGAAAGTACAACATATAGTGTCGTGCGTTTCAAGTTGATAGAAGTACTTAAATAGGCAATGGTCTCTGTGATACGTTAAAGATAAAGATTCCGAGTGTAAGTGATCTTTAAGGGTATCATTCCTTTCTTTCGGCATTAGACCGAATCTTCAAAGGGTGACGATTCGTAATTCAATACGTAGTCTACGCCATGGTGGTATCTTAATTCTTCATACCAAACAAACACTTTGGAACGTATCAGTCTTGAAAGTGGAATAGATTCAGTATTATAAAAACTTTAGGAGAGTGAACATCGGTAGTGCTGACTTGAAATTATAGAAGCAATCAACGCAAGACGTGTTTCCTTTTAGTATTATACAAACTTCCGAACTGAAGAGATTGAGTCTTTACGCGTAGTTAAAGTGCTGATGTGTACTTGTAAACTCGTTCAACGCGAAGCAGTGTTCGAGAGCAGATGCGTTTTAAGCTGGGTGCGTTAGTTGAACTGTACAATTAAAAAAACACTATGAAGAAATTTACGATTGCTGCGGACTCTATCTCACATGTTCGACGATTCAATGTCAGAGGTTTTAAGTTAGAGTTTAAAATTAACCCGGTGCCCAATGGTGCAAATCCGGTTAGCTGGATAAAGGAAGTAGTGAACGAAATCATCAATACGCGACTAAAGATGTGTTTCCTATGGACAAAGTTGACTTTAGGTTCTGTAATAAAAATTTTAGAGTTAAAAATGTATGACCGTACTGGAGATTACATTTCAGAGTAATTCTATTGGACTAAACACCGACACGTTTTGTTAAGGTTTAACATCGGTCAGAATGCCTGTACGACGCGAAAAGAAACGATCCAGTACTTATTATAATACGTTTGAAGAAGAGTGTTCAGCAGGTAGTGGTGTCGTGCCTAATAAGGATATGAATTTTCAAAAGATTTGACGACATAGTGGTAAGATGCAAACACAAAGAGCTTTGCAATTATTGAAAGATGCAGATGTAGCAATATCTAAAGAAGGTGCGGATGTTAATGAACTACAGCAACTCCAACAACATCTAGCGAGATTACTGTATATAATTATAGAAGTAAGAGCCTGGATTGCTTAATGATCCGGCTGGTGAAAAGGAACTAAATTTAATTTATTATAACAATCATTACAATGTTAATAACAATCACTCAAGTCGATAAGAACGCTGTAAAGAATGCTTTAAAACATACAGAACCCTAAAGAGGCATATATGTACTGAGATTTTCTGTAAAGTCTGTAAAATATTTCAATAAGAAGACCCTTTGTGTTTTATGCCGATTGATCATGGTAAGCTTAAACCAGAATTGAATGACTGTTTCTGTTCTACAACTTGGAGAGTATAAAAGAAGAATCGATGAGTCAAAATGCAAGAATACATACACCAAATCATTGCGTTTTAGCCCAGAGATGTGATAAATGCATTGAAATATCTGAAGATGTAATACTTTGTTTGAAATGTTGAGTCAGATTTCAAAGGCTATTGACAGATAAGTGTGTCGAAGGCTTCATGTGCTATATTTTGAACATGCGAAAACTATTTAAACGCCTTGTTGTTATTGCTCATAAGTAGAATAAAGCCCGGGGGGCTGGAGCATGAGCATGATCACGAACGCGTACATCTCGCGACATTTCTCTACCACGCTTTTCTTCCCGAGCGCGAACATCTCGCGACATATATCTACCATTTTATTAGGTACGAAGGCGAACATCTCACGACATATCTAAACCGCGGCTTCGATCCCGAAAGCGAATGCTCGACAACGAACACTATGTATATTATATATTGTAAATTCTCAGCTTGGTGGCGTTATGTAGTTATTTTCGGCAGTAATATGGTGGTGCATTAATAAATAATGTCTTCACGTGGTGGTCGTTCATTCATGTTGATAAATGATATGAAAATACTGATGGTGGCTATTGATAAATAAATAATTTCTTAAAGCTAATTTGCATTGAATTGGACAGCTATCATTTGAAAAACCAATATGGCGGTTGTTCGTGTTGACCATTGGGCTGGAGATGTTTTCTCGGTGGACGTGTCAAGCGGGCATAAATTTCTGGATATCAGATATGTAGATACATAGGAACAATACAACTTCTCAGTTGATTTTAGGCAAATAAAGATATATTTACAATAAGCCAAAGAAATAAAACCAACGTACTAAATGAATATAAAACTAGATGTAATTAAGTCCTCATTGCTTTAACTAGAGTAATTGTATCTATATAACTACTCGTCCGATTTTAGTCAAATATAGATTTGTTTACAATAGGGTAAAGAAATAAATTTACAACAGGGTAAAGAATACAGTTTTATATATATATATATATATATATATATATGTCCTTTGACAGCTATCATTTTCAAAACCAACATGGCGGTTGAAATAAGTAAATGCTACATAAAGTAGATGTTGAAAGAAGTATATGATACATGTGATAGATATTGAAACTTCTGGAATTCCAAATGGTCAAATAATGATTGAAGAGTATACAGGTCGGTTTTAAAGTCAAGGGGTTGGAAAGTCTAGCAATCTACATGTAGGGAAAATAGAGTTTCGCGTCATTATTTGCCTATAGTTGTTGTGATGGAAACATGATTATAATAGAAATGGATGTACTGAAATGGGCATCTTTACCATAAGTACGCTGTGTGGCTCAGGATTTGATCCGTATTCTAGTAGAGTAAATTAACAGAAGTCAACGATGCAACTCAGTCCATTACTTGGTTGCATGGATAGAATTTTGTTTTATTATGTTTATGAAAAAGAATCTTCACATTGGGTACCCTATGCATGGAACTAGTAACCGGAGACTGCTTCTAAGTGTATCAGTATGTGTACTCATCCGATTTTAGTCAAATAAAAGTTTATTTAAAGTACAGGGCAGAAAATGAAAAAACCAACAATTGTATGGTAATTAATTCCCCATTTGACTAAACCCAGACAATGTACAATTGATTTAACCAAATTAACTGTATCAATGTGACTACTCAGCCGATTTTAGTCAATCCTAGATTTATCGCCATTATAGCGAAACTAAAACCAGTAATAGTATGGTAAATAACTCACCATTTAACTAAAACCAGATTATTTAACGGTAATTGTAATCGGATTAGTTGATTACTATGTGAGTACTCATACGATTTTTTAGTCAAATTAAGATTTATTTTCAACAGAGCAAAAAATAAAACCTAAAACTAATAAAAAAACTAATTCATATTTATTTTACATATATATTTTACATTGCATACAATATAATCGAATACTTACAATATAATACATTTTAAATTATGTTTACATTAAAAAAAGATAATTCTTTAATCATGTTTTCGCCGCTCGTTGTTTTTTCTTTTATTTGTTGAGTCATTAGCAACTTGAACATTTTTCTCATAGTTGTAAACCGATTCGGTTGAAACGTTTGAATTAGAATAGCTTCATCAGTAATACTTTCGTCTCAATTAATGTATCTTATTTAGACTTGATCAGTAAATGAAACTTTCTTCATATTTTGCTTCTAATTGATGCAATATTCTGATCAGGAAATGAATAGTTCTTTTAGTAAGATTTCAAGTAAATCCAACTCTTCAAGGCCATATATATGAACAGAAGTTTCAATTTCAAAATTTTTCAAAATTATTCAGTATAGTTAATTTACGTAAATATTGCCAGTTAAATGTTTTGTTCTTCAGCATTGCATATTACGTGATTTGCTACTGATTCTTCATCAAAAATCATCCTATGTATCTACAAATTCAATATCCAGAAATTTATGCCCCCTTTACAAAACCTTTTCGCGACTATAAATGTGTCGTGCTGTTTTCATAGATGCAATGTTTATTTCTTTTATTATTTCCTTTGGTAGCTCACCAAATCTCTAACAAGTACCATTTTGTAACAAATAGTTGAAATAATACATGTATTGAAAACTATAAAGAATAATTTAAATTAAATATTTAAACACCTTTCTGGAAGATAGACAGCCTTAATGTCGGAAAGAAGAAGATGTGCTACAAACAGTTTTCCGAATCTTGAGTCCCTTTTTACTAATTTTTCCATGCGGTATATTTATTTATAGTAAGTTTTTTGATACCCACAGGAATGGAATTTATTAAATATTGGTTTAAGGAATTATACACATAGCTGCAAGCTAAGCATATTAGGGTTATTGTTCAAATGTCAAAACATTTCGAAAATGCCTATACAGTAAAATGTGATTTTACGTATTAAATTGGATGTATATATATATTGCTAAATAAAATTTATATGATTTGGAAAGAAAAATATGCAAGTACATGTTATATTGCTGACACCAATTTCTTTTGTACACGTTTGTGATCGAAATAATAAATTTGTAATCCGTATGGTATAGTATCGTAATAACATTCGAATTTTATTTTACAAATAAATAACTAGTTGCTTGGTATTTTCTGCAGTATTAGAGTGCATGGAATGTAAAATCATCAGAGGATTGGTTTCATGAGTTTGTAATGTCTGATAGTTGATTTATTTGATATTATTTACAATAGGCATGGAAATTAAAACTAGATGTAATTAATTCCTCATTTGCTTTAAAACGAGATGATTTAAAACTTTCCACAAAGGTTAATATATAAACAGTACCCTCTGCACAGAACCAGTTTCCGCCCACTCTGTGCAACATGACTGACTCAAGTGACTTGATCGATTTCAAGCTAAATGGCGTCTTAACTAAATGTAATTAAATCTTCATTTGCTTTAAAATAAGCTGATTTATAGCTGAGTTAACTAGAGTAATTGTATCTATAAACCTACTCATCCGACTTTAGTCAAATAAAGATTTATATGGTAATTAAATCCCAATTTAACTAAAACCATATGATTTAATCAGATTAATTGCATCAATACGACCATTCATCCGATTTTAGTCAAATAATGATTTATTTTATATAGCACAAAGAAATTAAAATTAGGTGTAAATAAGTCCTCATTTGCTTTAAAGCCAGACTATTTATAATTGCTTTAACTAGAGTAATTGTATCTATATAACTACGCCTCCGATTTTAGTCAAATAAAGATTATCTTACAATATATGACAAACATTAAAAACTAACAATAACATGGTAATTTACTCCCCATTTGACCCCAGCCTCGGGCGATGACGCAGTTTGACAGCTGTCATTTGAAAACCAATATGGCGGTTGAAATAAGTAAATGCTACATTGAGTAGCTGGTGTACATGAAGTTCTAAGTACCCCCTATACCAAACCAGTGTCCCTTCACTGTGCAACATGACTAACCCAATTGACTTGATCGATTTTGAAGCAAAATGTTGTGTTAACTAACTCCAAATAACTCCTCATTTGATTTAAAATCAGATGATTTATAGGTGATTTAATTAGATTAATTGTATGAACATGACCACACATCCGATTTTAGTCAAATTGAGATTTGTTTACAATAGCGTAAAGACATGTCATCCAGGCCCCGCCTCCAGCGATGACGTCGTTTGACAGCTGTCAATTGGTAAATGAATATGGCGGTCGAAATTAGTAAATGCTACATAGAGTAAATGCTAGGTAGAAATTTCTGATTGCACCACACCAGTATATATTAAGAGTCTTCATTTGCTTTAAAGCCAGATGATTTATAGTTTCTTTAACTAAAATAATTGTATCTATATAACTACTCATCCGATTTTAGTCAAATAAAGGTATAATAAATATAATAAATATAAAATATATATAATAACACTGTATTCATTTATTTATTGATTCATATATCTTTACCCTATTCAAAATAAATCTTTATATAACTAAAATCGGACAAGTAGTTATATAAATATAATTACTCTACTTAAAGCAATTATGACTTAGTTCCATCTAGATTTATATTAGTTTATGTCGTTGGTTTTATTTCTTTGCCTTATTGTAAATATGTCTTTATTTGGCTAAAATCGACTAAGAACTTGTATAGTTTCTATGTATCTGCAAGTTCGATATCCAGAAATTTATGCCCGTTTGACACTTCCACCGAGCAGACGTCTCCAGCTTAAAATAATACTATCAAAAATATTAAAAAAAAAACAAACTTCCCGCCAAACTGTCAACACGAACAACCCCCATATTGGTTTTTCAAATTATAGCTGTCAAATTCAATGCATATTAGCTTTAAAACAATATATATTTATCAACGGCCACCATCTTTATTTATATATTATTTATCAACATGAACGAACGACCACCACGTCTATACATTATTTATTAATGCACCACAATATTATTACCCTTACTATCAAACCCTAAATTCTTCCCCCACAACCCCTATCTTCCCACGCTTTCCTACTACCCACATTCCCCTTATCCCACGACATAGGTATCGCTACTATTGTCTGTACGTTCGGCCGCGTGTTTTGAGTCACCGGAAGAGGTAATTTAACTTCAAGGTCATCGACCTTCGGACGACCTTGAGTTTCGACGAGTTCAAGGTTGCCAGAGCCGACGCACTAACTACTAAGTAGGCAATTTAGTTACTTTATTTCACAGCAACATTTAAGGTAAGTGAGGTTATTTTGGGACAATTTTCAGGTTTTCATCAAATAACTTAATGAGTTTTTATTCTATTGCGTTTATCAATAGAACAATAAGTAACATAAGCGTTTGGAGAAAATTTCACAAAGTTTAAACTTCTATTGAGCAACTTATTTTACTTCAAATATATCCCCATTTAATCCCAAGTTCTGTCGTTATTTTGGGTTGGGAGAGCGGATTTTCTCTATGATATTGCAGCTGTATTGCAACTGTGTCCCAAACCATTACCTATAGTGCCACAACAAAATATTTATACGATTTGTACACGTCCAATAAACTCTCAGCAAAATATACCTCATAAAAACGCAAATAAAATTATTTCCACATTTTTATTCAGAAACAAAACCCAAACATAATGTTTGATGATGGATGTCATGTTTCATGTATTGAAGTCATGTTTCATGTCTGGAAATCATGTTTTATATAAAAAGCAGAAATTCTAGTCGTCATCTTTGACAATGTAAAAATAGCATTCTAATAATGCACAAATGGCGTAAATAAAAAATTTAGCGTTTTGAGAGTGCCAAATAGAATTTTGACAGTACCAAATAGCATTTTGACAATGCAAAATAGCATTTTGGTGATACAAAATAGCATTCTGATAATGCTCAACGCTGCAGTTCATTCGGTAGCTCGAAACATTTACATGACAATTTGAGACTAAACTAGGTATCAATTTAAAGGAAATCAGCTGACATTTATATAAAACCAGCTCTCATTATATAGCTAACAGATGTCATTTGATAGGTAAGAGGGCTCAATGTAGAAAATACTCTTCAATATATTTGAATTTCAAATTTGTTTTAGTTCCCATATAAAATATGTAAATAATGCATTGTTAATCAAATATGGTTTTGCGTTAAATTGTTTCTCAAGAATCATATCACTACACATGGCGGTTAGGAAAAATAAGGAAACCAATATTAATCAATAATATGTTTTTGGGGCTTTAATTTTGGGTCATCATTTTTGCGATGTGTTTTAATATATAAATAGTTGATGCTATTTTTATCAACTATATTATTATAAAAGTTTAGTCGCTGAGGCCAATCATTCATTCATTCAGTAAATATTTATAATTTTCTGTTGACAATTATTTATAATCGCGAATAAAAAATTACAAGTGCTGAAAGGTTTTTCTCCTGGTAAGATAAAGTAATTTAATTTATTTTTTACATACGAATTAGATAGAAATTTTTCTTTCCATTATATAGAACAAATGAATCGATCATTTGGTAATTTGCATGGTACGTTTTTTAATTCTAATATTAATTAGAATCAAGGTTCTAAAGTAAAATTTTATTTAGATTCAAAAATATTAGAAATAATAGTTAAGACATATGACTTGAAGAAATTTCCACACCCTGTTGACATAATAATTCAACGAGGTGGAAAGCCTCCAAACTCGATCATTGTCTTAACTATTAGTTCTATCCATAAGTAATCTATATACCAATATTTGTAAGTTCATTATATGTAATCGAAGTAATTGTTTACATAATAATTTTGGGTATGTTTCAGATTGATGATCCAACACTCACAAAGTACTTCTCATCAAATAAAAAACATAAATAATTAGGAGTTAATATTTAAACAACTAATTAAGTTGAGTTTATTTTACAGACTTACATTCCACGAGCATTTTACCAAGATTGAAATGGGTGGCAACAATAATATCATCTGGCAACCTGAAGTGAATGTAAAATGTGTTTGAACTTCTAAAATTTTTATGAAATTAGAAAATTTATATTGTTTGTTTCTGTTTATATATTTCATAATTGCTGCTATTTCTTAACAATCGATCAATCTGGATACACCCGTAAGTTGTACATTATATTTTTGCAAGTGTGAACTGTATTTTTTGCAAGTTACTTATATGTAATGATTAATATTTCAAATGTTCATGAGAATTCGATCAATCCAAATCAATATCCGCGTAATTCGATTTGGTGTCCTTCTGTCAACTACTCAACACCGCTGTGATCCATATGGTTCATCTGACAACACCGCTATTTCGGTCAATCCAAACAATCAATATGCACACACCATTTGATTTGCTGGTATTTTCCACATCTGTCTATTCACAACATCGCTGGATTTCCATTGCGTTTCATCGATTCATGGCAATTAATCATCTTTAAAACAAACGTAAGTAAACACTGACTTCTTATTAGAGCTACTTTCTAAAAACTATATTTTATTTGTGCAGAAGAGTAATTTAATCCCTCTTAATTAACGGATTGTGGAAGATCTATGTTTAAAACTTATTTTTATGTATATTTCACTAAATGTGTTAACATTTGTTTATTTATATGTTCTGTTATTCTTTCAGGTGTACCTATCATGAAAAACGTCGAATCACCTTTCGCACACACAGCATATGAAAAAAAAAAATAACTTATTATAATATATCTTATATACTTTTATTATTATAAATATTGTATACAAAATAGCAGAATAAAAATGATTTGAATTAATTTGTTTCTTATTATTTCACAAAAGTGAGGCATCTCTCAAATGTTATCAGAAATGAAAATACACAGGTGCACTTTTATTTTTTGATAAATGAAACACATGATGAACTATAAGTAAATTTATATTACATTTGTGCTAAATGGATCAAAATTTAGATTTATCTCAACAGTAGGGTGAGATTGTTCTAAGTCATCAGGAATTGTTTCAAAATAAGATAATTTGAAAGCATCATATAGATTTAATATTTTTAATAGTCAATCAGGTTGTGTATTGGAAACATTTTCAATACTCCAAACTTTTGTCAAGTTTATTACTTTAACTTTATTTGTCTTTAGAGACATTGCTAATAAGCCTTTTCAACAGTGAATAGAGCAATATGACAAAATGAACAAACATTGCAGGTTTTATAAATATAAGGTTTCAAACCCTTTTGATCTACAATGCGGGTTTCAGAACATTATGATCGAGTCCTAGAATCAGCTCTCATACAACCATAGCAACAATGTGGACTAGAAAAAAGATTAGGTAATGTAACCCAAATTATTCTTTTAATAAGATTTCTAGTAAATCCGACCCTACAAGGCCACAAGTGAACAGGTGCTTCATTTAATATTTCGAGACCCCAAATATGTAAATTTTTAAAATTATATAATTAAGGATGACTATCTATATTATACCTAGGTACTAAAAGATTTAAGTTCTCTCTTATATAGTTATGAAAATTGTCAGCTTTAATTTTTCGCTCTTCAGATATTTCGGTTATTAATGACTGGCTCTTCAGATATTTCGGTTATTAATGCAATTCATTTAAATGTTCAAACTTTTCAAAATTATCGCGGATACTTGTAAGAAGTATTTGGCGTAAAGATTGACAATTAAATGTTTGTTTTTTACTCAATGAATAAGATTGATCATGATTTTGCATAATTTAAAAATAATAAATATTAACTGTTGATCAGTTAAATCCGAATAATTTTGAAAATATCTATGGATTATTATATATAAACTCAACGTCATGTACTTGTGCTCGTTTGACAAAAGCTTTTCACCATGGTATACGAGGGCTATTCTTTTCACTGATGAGTTGTTTATATCATTAATAACTTCATCTAGTATATTGTCAAATCTGCAGCAAATATTATAATCAGTGCTTAAGATACAAGCAAATATAGGAAATTCTCAATAGCATATATAAAGCAAATATACTAAAGTCCTGGACAATGAGATCCCTTGAAAAACACGGAGTTACTAATATATGTATATATATATATATATATATATATATATATATATATATATTATGTATTATCTTT
>WYDF02287928.1:0-30238 GCA_009867245.2 Adranes taylori
GGTCTAACTAGTTTTGCGTACAGCACCAAAGAGAGCCAAAGACACAACCAAAGAATAAGTGAAATTAAACGTAAAACTTTATTAATCTAACGTCAACATTTCATTTAGCTAAGAAAGTGGTTTATTGAAAATTAATTATTAACCTTGACACATCAACCGCTTCTTCTGGAGATTAGAACTCTTTCTGAAAGATATCAGTTCAAAACATAACGGTATAAATACAAATCGTTTCATTTGCTATACAACATTACTACAGGTGAGGATGACACATGGATACAGAAAATTCTTTAGTAAGCAAACCTGTAACAAAATGTTGGTGGCCGCTGTTTCAGGAATTACTGGGAACGTCCCCACTAGAGAAAGTACTGGAGGATCATCACCGTGCTGTTATCACTAAATACAACTATAGCTTATCGGTCTCAAGTTCTCCCAAATATATAGGAAAAACGTCCAAGGGCGAAGAATCACCTGCATCGAAGTAACACTCGGGTGCATGCAACTGATCGAATGACTGACTATTTGAATGTCCAAAACATAGAAATAATAAGTCATCCGTTATCTAACCATACCTGTCACTTAATTAATGATTTTCTTTCATTTCCGCATATACAGGGATACGTTATAGAAAGTACGTTTTACATAAGCTGAAGAAGCAGCAAATTGTAGGTAAACGATGTGATAATGTAATGATTTATTATAATTGTAGAGGGGACGAGAGTGTTTGTCTCGTTTCTTTTGAACTGTGCTGGTGCTTAAGTAAACAAACATAAAAATGATAACAAACAAGAAAATTATAAACTAAAAGGAAGAAGGACGAAGAGTAGAAGGACCAGATGAAGAAGAAACTAATAGTAATTTTTTTTTCTGACATCTTTGATTAAACTTTCCCTGTTTCAGATAATCTAAGAGTTGATTTAATTAATAGATGAAATGATGCGTTCCAAAACAAAAACGGATCATTTGTTTCAGTTAAAGAGACAATGGGATAAGAAAAGGATGCTCGCTAATCAACAGCCAACGTTTGATTAGTTCTATATCAGTCAGGCAAATGGCGAGAAAATTTTGAAAAACTGAATGGTACTCAACTAAAAACCAAAGTTTTTACTGTGTGTGTTGTAGGCTCTTTGGCACACAAGCAAGTGTGAGTTATACATCAAAACTTTAAGAACAACTCTAATTGCCAATACAACAATTGGTCATGTTAGCCAGATAGTTGCCGTAACAGAAAAAAAGAAATGAGGAAATCTTTTAAAAAGACTCCTAGGCGTCACTATGTTTTGCCTAAAACAAAATCTTCTATTCCACAATGTTGGCGAAGAACAAAGGAAATTTTCTACAGCTGATTGAATTTCTATCAAAATATGATCCTGTACAAAGAGGGCACTTATTAAAGTAAACCAATTTACTCAGTCACACTCGGTTAAGATATTAACAAGCTATTTGTCTCCCACCACATAAAATGAGTTTATCTCACTTCTGGATTAATTTGCGCACGAAAAATTTTAACTGATATTAATAATACAAAGTTTTTTAGAATTATCTTTGACAACACGCCCCCGACATCTCGCAACAAGATCAAATGTGTGAAATCATTGGTTAGGTTCACATAGACAACAAAAACTTTCAAATAAAGGAGTCACCAAAGTATTTATTTCAGCTAACTGGAAAGAAAACCTTTGACATAATTGATGATACGTTGAAGGTTATTGAACGGGATGGTCCAGATATTACAATGGGCTGGGTCAGTGGCGAACGAGCATTATTAACGTCCAGAGCACGAAAAACTTTTTGGTGCCCCTTCTGTATTGAGTACAAAGATACGACAATTCTTGTACAATGGTTGAAGTGCATTCAGATTTTCAACTTTAAAGCATTATTTGTACCCTGTACAAATCACTCTCTCAATCTGTGTGGAGTACACTCTTTTGCAACAGTTTCATTATGTGTGACAATTTTTGGGACCTTCGAAAGTTTGTACGTGTTTTTTTCAGCTTCTACTCACAAATGGGCGATACTTTTGACAAATGTTGAAGTTATATGTAAGCAACTTTCAGAAACAAGATGAAGTACTTACTAGAAAGCTTTTAAGGCTGTGATGAAGTGCTTTAAGAAAATTATCGATGCCATTGAGGAACAGTGTGGTGCTTCGGAAACGATTGAAACCACAGGAGTAGTTCAAACTGTATTGCATGCAATGTGTGATTTTTCGTTCGTTTTGTGTTTATGGAATAATCTTTAAAACCACGCTCAAAAAAGTTGTAAATTCTTTGAATAAGCTTCGAGAAGTCTGTTATTAAAATGAGAAGTCTAAAGGTTTCTTTTAAAGATAAAAGAAAATCACTGCAATTTGCAAAAAACACATGTGGAAGAGATGGGTATTCCTGTAGTAAAATGTAAAACTGTCAGGAGGAAAAAATTATGCTTGGAGAGAAGGCTGAAGGCAAGCCGCCGATTCTGAACTAAGAATTGAAAAGGTCAATGTTAGAATGTATTGCCAGGTTTGAAATTGGTTTCTAGCCTTCTAGTCTTAGAGCGCAGAAATCTGATCGAAATCCTGGACACTGAACTTCCCAAATTTATAGAAAGTTTGGTTGAAAATTACTATAAGCTTACTGCAGGTGGTATTCTTACAGAAATTTTACGCCTAAGTTCCGCCAAAGTTCCAAAAGAAGTCTCTTGGTTGGACTTCCTTAAGATTTTTAGAGTTTGTAGTTGAATATGAACTTTACGACTCTGATCCCAATCTCACTTTAGAATTAAGAATTTTTTTAGCCTTGCATTTTGTCAATTCAAAATAGTGTAGCTAAAGGTATCGATTTTGATGAGGCGATTTTTACAATTTGCAGAAAAAAGTTAAAAAGAGATTCTAAACATGATGTTAAAGTACACTTGGATTAGAGCCTAGAGAGCCTTTTAAACAATTGAGTGTTCATTAAATTGAATAATAATAACAAAGTTATGCATTACACATAACTTTGTTTTCTACGTTGTACATTAAACTGGATTATCTTTTCTTTCATAACAAATTGTTTACAAAATAATTCACAATTTGTCCTCTTTATGAACTAACTGAATAAAAAATTCCTTTCTCAATAAACTTCAATTTACATTTCGATGGGCATGCCAGTGGGGTGACAAGTTTAAACTCCGCACCGGGTACCACCAGGCCTTGCTACGCCACTGTACGCCAGATTGGTATATGTAGACGGACAAACTTTGAACAATTATAAATAAATGTTATAAATATATTTGTTAAAAAATTGTGTATTATTTTTACTGTGCTCAGCATAAGGGACAGTTCTCGTAGGATCAGATTATAAAGCATTACGTTTGGTTAAATTAGATTGAAATCAACATTAGGAACACAATAAAAACGATTATATACGAAGTAAATAAACTATGTATTTACATTTCTTTATTTAATTATGCCGCACCTGAACAATTAAAATTTAAATATTCACCATACTCTAACCTAACGCATTTGATATTAATTTACAATTCAATTTGTTGAGTTTCATAGCTGAAATTAAAAAAAAAAAAGAAGTAAATAACACACTCTTATCTATTTATAAATTATTATGCACCAGAAGTTATTTACAGCATTGTTAAAAAATATATTTTTTGCTAATCTTTATTAGACTTGCTAAATTAGTTTATGTAATTTATTAATGAATTCTGTAGCTAAAAAACAATAAAATTAACAAATTTATCGGCAACGCCAAATTTGGAATTATAAAAAAAAAGAATGCTAAAGTAATTGAATAGTTCTACATAGAAAAAATTCGTGGACGTAATCGCCACTCCATCTTTCATATACTGTAAGTCATTCGTTTCATTACACATATTTCGCATAAAACAAATTTGTACCTTTTAGTTTGACTGTCACCTTGTAACTCATATATTAGATTCTATTAGCACAATAGTTGTTTAAGGTAAATTGAGTAAAACTAGCATTACATATAAATCGTTACAAATCTAGTTACTTATCATTTTTAATTTAGTTATAAAATCTACTGACATCTAGCGTGAAACAATATTAAATTTTTTGGTCGCCCTTGCACATTATTTTTATATTGACCCTGGTAATATTTAGTAACCCTGGTAATATCTAGTTGCTTTTCATTTTAAATCTAGTTACAAAATGTAATGACATCTAGCGTTAAATAATATTACATTTTTTTATCGCTTCTGTACATTATTTTTATATTGACCTTGGAAATATCTACTTACAAATATAGTTACTTTTCATTTCAAATTAAGTTTTATAATCAATATATAAATCGTCGGAAAGTTCATGACTGTCTGGTGTGCGGAGCACCCATAAATCAGTGATCTTGGTGCCACTTGAAATGTTTGTATTGGCCAAAATCGGTTGAATATATTCTATTATTCATAATATCAAAATTGAGGTCCTACAGTCTTACATGTATTCCCCAAGATTCATTTTTTCAATTTGCATAAAAACCGAGATATTTGAAGCAGTTCAGATTTTCAAACCAAAAAATAGAATCCCGAGCCTGAACCAAAAACTCGTTTCCTAAACCAAAAACTCAAATCTCAAACCAAAAAATTCGTGGACGTAATCGTCACCCCATCTTTCATATAGTGGAAATCCTACGTTTTGCTACATCTTACATAAAACAAAAGTTGACCCTTTTAGTTTTGACTGTCACCTTTTAAGTCGTCTATTAAATTCAATTAGCACAATAGTGTTTAGGGTAAACTAAAGAACATTAGTCTAATCCATGAATCCCCCGGTCCCCATATTTGCCTACGGCGCAGACAGCTTCGCTTTCCTACGGCCGCTCTTGACTCACATTTTCCCCTATTTGCCTATGGCGTGGACAGCTGAACTGTCCAGTTTGGCATGGCTTACGACCCCTCTTTTCGGCTACTTTCTAACATTAGTCTAACCCATCAATCCCCGTCTACCCATGAATCCCCCGGTCCCCATATTTGCCTACGACGCGGACAGCTTTGCTGTCCGCTTTGCCATGGCCTATTCCCACTCCTGACTCATATTTCCCCCGTATTTGTCTATGGCCAACGACCCTCTTGACTCTCTTTTCGGCTAACTTCTAAAAGAGAAGTCTGCCTTGATCTTATGATCTTATGGCTGCCTTGATCTTATGAAATTGTCAACTTTGGCGCGGTTTGCTGCCGTTTTTTTACATTTTTTCCCGACTACCGCTTTTGAGTCACTTTTTCTTCGTGTCCGGTTTGCGTAAAATTGAGGTCCCAGGGTCTTACACTTGTTCACCAAGTTTTATTTTTTCAACTTTCGGAGGAATCGAGATATTTAATGTACTACAATAACCGGTCTCAAGTAAATCAATCGCGAAGTTTACAAAACAAAAAACACCCTGTATATATGTTAATTTGAAATTTTAGAAAAAAAAAATCAAATAAAATTGAACGAGCTTTTGGTGGCTTATAGAATAAAGTTTATTCAAGTGTCATATCTTTTATAGTTCCTGAAATATATAAAAAAGTTTGTTAAATTTTAAATGTGGCAACGTCATGCTCTATACCTTGCACCATTTTCATTCGACGCATATTACAATATACTATATGCGAGCGAAATTTCAATCTTCTAATTTTACAACTGAATTTCTCGATAAAATAATAATTTTGAACCCTTCCCAAAATCATAATGTGCACACGCCACTGATACCATTTATTCAATTGCAAAAGCAGTTTATATCTCTCATACAACGTAAAATCATTTTTCCTGTCACTTTGTATATATCAACTATTACGTAGGATATATATGTATAATATGATTGTTGAATGCGAAATTTTAAGTTATTAAGTGTTAGGCCCATCATATGTGATTTCTTTTAAATAGAAAAACAAGGGCTACCAAAATGTAAAAAATGTACAGGGTGTTACTAAAAAGTTTTTGGAAAACAATTTTATTGCTGAAAATCGGTCAAGTATATTCATTTTGTCACACTAGCAGAATTGAGGTCTATTAGACTTACGTATGTTCCCCAACTTTCATAGGGACTGATATATTTAGGGTAGTACACTTTTTTCCAACGTCAAATTACTCCGGTGCTACGATGTGCGACTTTTTTAAACTCGCTTAATTGCTTTAAGTATTAAAGGAACTTTCGACACAAAACATTTAATTAAAATCCTTAGTTAAGTTTCTGAGAAAATCGACCGCAAAGTGTACTAAACAAAAAACAGCCTGTATATATGTTAAATTTTGATTTTAGAAAAAAATGTTTCAAATAAAATATAAGGCCTATAGAATAAAGTTTATTTGAATGTCCTATTTTTTATCGTTCGAGAGATATTTCATCTACGGATTCATAGTCTACACCTGCCTACCAAATTTCATCCAGATCGGTCCCATAGGGAAGGAGAAATTCTTGAACATACATCCGTACATATATTTTACATACATATAGACACCGAAATATCGACCCTTCTTTTAATTTTTTGAACAAGAAAAAATATTTTACAAAAAACGTTTTATAGGAAAAATTGTTCCTTATGACCCCCTCTTTGAATTGCGTATTAACGGATTGCAATAATTTCAAACCAAGAGACGTACTAAGGTGAAATAGAAAAAAATCTCAAACATGTCATATATCTATACGTTTTACATACGAAAGATTAGCAACATAAATAGTGTTTCTATTATTATTATTATTATGCAAACAAAAGTATTTATTACTTTAAACACACACATAACCTTTATTGAATTAACAGCATTTTATAAACCTTGAATTGTTCACTTAACTAAATAAAAATACTTAATTCCCAAAATTAAAAAAATTATTATAAACCAAAGCATACATTCCTAATTCCCTCTCCAGCCTCTCCCAAACAAATACGATTCCTACGCCCAGTGTTCCCAGAACTCTACACACATATCCACATATCCTACTCAACCTTTCATTCACACCTTATCCTCCATATTTGTCTTACCAAATATCTCGCTTTCGAACTCCCATTATATCTACACTATCATAAACTTCACGTTCTTGCTCCTCCACGTCTTTCATTTTCTCCGCTATTTCTTTTACCACAAATTCCCCTTCACTTATTTTCACTTCCACCATTCCATCGCAAAGGTCACCATCATGGGCCATTGAATTGGTCACCATGACTTCCACCATCGAAGTTATACCAAAATTTATAGATGGGACCAAAATTTATTATTTATTTATAAATCATTCTCAGAATTATGTGTATTAAGAACTTTTTAACAACAGACGAACGTATCTTTTGATAGCTCTTTACTCGTATACTAGCCATCCATATGTACGTACATACAAACACCGAAATATACGCCTTTCATTTAAATATTTCACGAAGAAAAATTTTTTAAAACTTTTTTGCTGCAAATTGTTCCTTATGACCCCCCATCCCCTCACCATCTCTTCGAATTTCGTTTGAAAGGATTGCAGTGATATAAATACAAGAGGCGTCCTAAGGTAAAATAGAAAAAAATCTAAAACACGAATCCTAAAGCTTTCATATACCTATACGTATTACACAAGTATGTGGTATATGAAAGATAAAAAGTAATCTGAAGCAGTTTTAGAGAAATGGGCCATTTTTTATTACAAAACATTGAATTAGTTTTATTGTCCTCGTCAAAAAAATGTTATAAATCGAAAAAACAGATTATAATACAAATCTTAAATTTGGCAACATCGCATTCTATTAAAGCCATTGCAATGGTGCTAATTTCATTGGATGCAGACTATAATAGATTAAATGTGTGCACAATTTCGTGCCCTCTAAAATTACTAAAATCACTTAATAATTTTGGGCAGCCAGTTAAATAAAGACATTTAAATTTAGAGAGTAACATGATTTTGAAAATTTTACGACTAAGTATTTCAATTTTATATTGGTTATTCTTAAACCATTTAGTTATAGCTTGAAAATTGTGTATTTAAATATCACTCACCTAATCCTGACAATTCACAGCCATCAATTTCATCATCAGATTCGGTACCAGAATCATGATCTTCATTATCCTAAAAATATAATGCAAATTACTACATGTTTGGACAGAATACTTGTAATTCTATGATTTTAACGGTTTTCTTTCAAATGAGTCTAGTTTATACAAATTATTGAGAAATCATTTATTCATAATTTTTAAATTATTCGCCTCCAAGCAATGTATTTTTATAATGTATTTTGGCATCCATCAAAGTTATGTACAAAATAAATTGTCTAATGATACTACTTTCTTTATTTCATTTTTAAACGTCATCCGCTTCTTTAAAAAGCTTCCAACTTATCCTTTACACGCAAAAATAAAAAGAACTCATTAGATGACAAGACATGAACCTATAACGAATAACACTTAATTTCAAAACTTGACACATTCAAATACTCAGGCCGTTGATACGTCGATGCAAGCTGAGCGTTCCTCTTGGGCACTTCTTGCTAACATTTTGAAGACAAATAAACTGTAGTGAACCACTCAGCACCAACAGTATGACAATCCTCCAGTGCTGCAATGGAAACTTGTCTAGTACTTTCAAACAATGTGTCTTTTTTGTCCATTTTGATTTTCACGAACAATTTTTACTGCAACCGACTTACTTTATAAAGCCCCAAAGACCTGAAACAGTCTACCTCTCGAAAATTTACCTCAACAACTACATTATGCCTCATCTTTAAAAGTGCGAACCAATCTTAAAAATTCCCAAATTACACTTCGAACATTTCTTTTTGTAAATTTCTTATATCAGTAACTATTATCATTTAACAACATTCAGTACAAACTTCATCCGTTAACAGTAAACTGGACAAATGTACAAAAGGAAATTAGAAATAGACTCATATAATTATGAATTCATAATAACTGAAAAATGTTCATTGTTCCTAATCCAAATTTCAAGTTATGAAGGCTATAATTATTTTAAAATTTCGCTCCAATATGAGAGAACATAAATTCTCTTAAATCAAATAAGTGGTAAGAATATAATAATGGTAAGAAAATACGTGATAACAAATACAACAAAGAACTAAAAGCATATTCAAGTCAGCCATGTTGGAGCCGGTATAAAATATTTATTTATTTCTGAAACGAGCCTGTGACTTTTCAGTTTAAGGGCATATATAAATAGAAAAAACTACAATAAATCGGTGGGTAATAATTAGTTTACAAGTACTCTAAGCAATAAGTGGATATAGTTGTTTGAAAATGCATTCCTTTGTTCAGAACTGGTAGTAATCAGACGGCCATTTTCCACGAATTTGACCTTCATAGGGATTTCTACTATAAATGATTTTTTTATTTAGAAAATTCATAAATTATACATACCTTCTCCACTATATTATTTTCATTAATTGAATGTGTTTTCAATTTGTGCGTTAAAAATTTCAACATTATTCTATATTTATTTATTACGAGAGTTTAAATATTTCGTTTTTGTTAAGTCAACTCAATTATTTTGTGATATATTAGCGCTACCGACTGCGGGCATAATTTATCGAATCTATTTTGAGATATTTATTTGATTTAATTGCAATTTAAAATTCTTTTTCCAGAATCATTATTGACCGAACCGCACAACAAAGGGACTACAAAACTTTATGCTGCTTTGTGTAGCACCAACTCTGAGACATTAGACAAGGAAAAAGCGAATTCTACTACGATGCCGTCGCTGTACTACGTAGTCAGCTGCGCTATGCGTGGACGGGTTCAAAATTACTATGAAAAGGGGTGGCTGGGCATAAGCTAGATTTACAAAATAAACAAATGAACGTTTTTTCAATTTCTTATTAGAATAATTTAAATCTTCTAAGACCATGTTCCAAAATATGTTAAAAGAAATCTAACAACGAATCACTAATTTAGATTATTAATCTGAGTTGTAACAGACTGTCATTGGCATACCCTGTAGTAAGAAATGAATTCGTCCAAAATCCATTGATGACAAAGGTAGGTTTATGTTATACTTTGCTTTGATTGGCTAAGGCCGCACTCAATTCAATTCTTTGTTTGCTTCCACCTAACGATCTATTCTTTTCTCTTTCAGTATTATTAAGAATGTGACATAAAAAACGAAACGTATGTCGTAGCATACAATATACCGGCCTGTTCCTGCACTAAAGCGGCTTAACTTTTCGTGCACTTGAATTGGTCAACGATGTGATAAGCGGTTTATTATAGTATTTTATGTGTATGCGAGAATTTATTTGTAGTATTTCATAATGTGTAGTAGAGTAGAGTGAGATAGATATAAGTATGAGATGGTTTTGAGAGGTAAAGTTTACAAGTAGAAGCAGCTAGAACATCATATACCTATGATTTTCTACTCACATAACTTGTGTTTCTTGTATCCGTATAAACTTGGAGAAGCAGTTCGGAAGTGTGAAATATGTTCCCCAGTCAAGGACAAATTTAGGATGGAATCAGTTATTTATTAGCGGAATCAGTTACTAATTGAAAATGTACTTTTCTATATTATCTACAAAAAAAAATTATTTGGGTTTCGTGAAAAGCGAAGGAAGATCATTTTGGAATTCTTAACTTTAAAAAAGATGCGGGGAGATTACTCAAATTCCGAAAATCACGTTGAAATTCATTATCCACTGCATTACGCTAACACGATTGTTACCAAATACTAAGAAAAACTTGAAATCGTAAAAAACCACATTAAACAAGGAGAATTATGTCCTTATTTAATTCCATTCTTTTTTTGAAAAAGTATTTAAAATTACATTTAGTATTTAGCATTTTAAAAACATTAACTATATTTGATAACTATCACTATAATTACTTTTAAAGACAAAAAGGTCAAATAGAAATTGTTTCAAAATATCACAGCCCACTGAGTGAAACAAGAAACAAAATCTCTCACTTTAACTTGTGCACTAGATTAGCGGACATCATGAGTTAGATACATCCCAATTTGGCTTTCTTGAGAAATCCAATACAAATGGCAGCAGCTCAAGATATATTCCATCAAATAAGTAGCGGGCCTAGATAGCAATAGTCTTGACTTAATGAACGCATTTGGTACTGTAGGCCACAACATTCTAATGGATGATCTGGGCAGACTTGCTTTCCATGGAGTGAGTCACAAATTAATGACTAACTGTATTGAGAACAGGACAATGAAAACAGACTGTATAATATATAGTGATGGAAAATTTATTACAAGAGGAATTGCGCAGGGGTCTGTATTAGGATCGCTGCTCTACCTTTTCTATCATAAAATATGGCGACAGTTAAGCTTACAACTAAATATACAATCTACGCCGACGATACAATACTAATATATAGTCACAGAAATCCAGGGCATTTACAAAACGTTATTAACCAAGGGTTACAAAAATACTATCACTGAATTTTAGTACCTAAGGAAACCTACATTGAATATACAAACAACAAAATTCATGGACTTCAAACAAAAAAGTAAACTAGTAATGTAGTTAAAATTAAGGATTGATAATGAATCTGAATTGACAATGAGCAAATTAAATATTTAGGACTAACTGTTGACCGGAAATTATCTTTTCACATCACATAAAGCAAACGAAAAAAAGTATCAACAAAGCTAGGCGATGTGCAAGTTTCCAAGAAAGCCAGCCAGGAAATGATATTTAATTCGTACATAATGTCACACAATGCCACATATAACATATATGAGTGTAATTTGGAGTCGAACAACAAATAAAAATTTCAACTCAATGCATAGACCAGTGGCGTAGCGAAGGGTGCCCCCCCCCCCTTTCTAACCTAACCAGTTTTCAAAAATGAGAAACAAACCAAACTGAAAAAAATGTATTTATAGAGTAATAGATTATCACTTTTAATAGTTTCTAATGCTTTAACAGGAGAATAACCAACTCTAAATAATTGCACCAGTTTCAAAATATCACAAATCTCAGTTTGTCAGGCTCAGCCAAAGTTCCTGAAATGCGGAATACTTACGGAATTATATCAGAATTATGTGTAGTCTTTCAAATGTTGGCAGTGAGAACATGCGAATCAAGAAAAGCGAAAAAGGAAAAAAATGCTGAACTCAAAAATTTCTAAACTAAAATCACTATGTGAATGAAACGCGTTAGATTTTGCGCCACGAGGGTTTACACTATTTAAAAAACACATGATTGCCATAATAACAGCGCTCAAAACTATTAAATCAAAGCACGAATTTTTGGATAATTCATCTCTGAATCATCCAAGAACTCGTCGACGTGATCGCCACCCCATCTTTCATATACTGGAAGTCCTATGTTTTGTTACATCTTGTATAAAACAAAAGTTGAACGTTTTAGCTTTGACTGTCACGTTTTAAGACGTCTATTAAATTCAATTAACACAATAGTGTTTAGGATAAGGTAAACAACATTAATCTAACCTATAAATCACGTACCCATGAATCCCCCGGTCCCCATATTTGCCAACGACGTGCACAGCTTGGCTGCCCGCTTTGCCGCCGCCTATGGCCGCTTTTGATTCACATTTTGCCTGCATTTGCTTACGGCGCGGACAAGAATTTAGTTATTTCTCACGTAATGGTTTTTAATTAGTTGATAGTATAAATGAACATGAAGTTTTGGCTTTGACGATAAATCAATGCACTACGAAAGAAAGTTCATCTTTATTTTCTTTTATTCTTATTTTTAAGTTTGTCTCATTGTTACTTACTTGATATATATATATATATACATACATATACTCATTAGTTGCGATTAAAGTTTGTTAGTAATATTTAAAGGTGTGTGAATTATTTTCCACGAACTAGGTATTTCTTCCCACCAGCCGAATGCATTATTCAAATAAGCATTACGTCTCATATATTTTCATAATCAAATAAATTATAAATAAGTTGTGAACAATAAGCAAATAAAGCACCCACACAAAGCTGTCCACAACAAAAATTAAATATCCTCAATTAAGTTAATAATAAATTATCGCAATATCGCGGTGTAAATCAATAGGGTTAGAAACCCCAATATCTACAGCGGCCAAGTTGAGGCAAGTCACGTATCGTCGGTACTTAGGGATGGGCTTCCAGTATTCAGTCGATGCGTAGCGAAACTGCCTCCTACTTGTTCAATATGTCACTTCCCTCCCCGTGCCCGCTTTGCGCAAAATTCAGGCTCCTGGGTCTTACACATTCAGGTTCCTGGGCCACTTCCATACTTCCATAGGAACTTTCATAGGAACCGAGATATTTAATGTAGTACAATAGCCATTTTCGAGAAAACGGATCGCAAAGTTTACGAAACAAAAAACATCCTGTATATGTTAAATTGTAATTTTAGAAAAAATGTTTCAAATAAACTCGAAGAGGCTTTATGTAGCCTATAAAATAAAGTTTATTGGAATGTTCTATCTTCTATAGTTTCTGACATATTTTGACAAGATTTTTTAAACTTTGACTACGTCGCATTCTGTACAAGACAGACATCGGATTCTATGTGTAATACGAGCCACTAGGAGGCTGAAATATGTGTGCAAAATTTCAGCCTCCTAGTATAAAAACTGATCGCATTCTGTACTGATTTTTTTGTGAAAAAAAAATTGCGCATTTCCGCCGCATTGGATTTATAAAAAAAATGAAAAAATCACTATTGCGGAACTATGTGTACCTGTGTACCAAATTTCATGCAAATCGGTCCAATAGGTTAGGAGTAATTCCTGAACATATATCCATACCTATGCACCGACACGGACAAATGCACCATTATTTTAAATTTTTGAGCAAGAAAACATTATTTTGAGAAATTTCTTTTTGTGGTAAATTGTTCCTTAGGGCCTCCTCTTTAAACTACGTACAAATGGTTTGCAGTGATTTGAACACAAGAAAAATACTGAGGTGAAATAGAAAAAAAATCTCAAAACATGATCCTATATTTCTTATAACTTTACGTATTTCGTACGTATGTGGTATATAAAATATAAAAAAATACAACAAAATAAACTTCAAATAAAAAATAAACATAAAATAAAACAAAACGTAAAGATATATTTCAGTCATTTGTAAAATAAAATTATTTTTTAGAGAATTACTTTTGTGACTGCTGGAGCTTCAATTTTAAGTAAATCAGTCCTTCATTACTAGATTGTGGAACATAATTTTTTATACATTTCAAAACGGAATGTGATCGTTCATTAGAAGCATTACTAATTATATATTATATTGTTTTATATTTAATAATTTTTCTTTTTCGTATGATAATTGGTTGCCATATGGTTAATCCGTCACTGGCAACTGCGTAAAAGGAACAAGAACATTTACACAGTTCCAGAAAATCGCCCGAAAGTATATCATCAAAAACCGGAGTCAAGAACAGTAAGCCACCAACAGCTTATTCCAATTTTGTACAAAATACTCATGAAACGTTTTAATATTTTTTTCAGCGTTGTGCTTTGGTCTTTTCTTTTTATTGTACCTTTCCTTTTATATAATAACTTATTCGTTTTAAGTTTAGTTAGTTGTAATTAACATTAAGAAGTAGTATTAGTATTAAGAATAAGGTAAGTACTAGAATTAGTATTAAGAAATACAAACACCAGCGTAGAACCCTCATACCACCCAAGCGTACTTGCGCCAAGCTGTCTGGGTTTTTATCTCAAAGCATATTTAATTATATAACATATACTATAATTTGTACTTTTGATATGTTATAATTATTACCAATTAATAAAAAAATTTGGTTTTTAAAATAATAATACATTCATATAAAAAGTTTAGCAAATATAAACTCTTTTATTTTCGATACAACTTTAGAAAAACTAACAATTGTTAATTAAAATTCCGTACTAAAAGGATAATCTTTATGATCAGCATATTGTAGCAGTGGACATGCCCTTTTATTTTTATTACAAGAATTCAGATAGACGACATCCTCTTGATCTAACGTAAAGTCGAATATTGATATATTTTCGAGAATCCTTGAGTTCGTTACTGATTTGGGAATTACCACATCACCTAATGAAATCTACAACAAATTACTTGTTTGCTATTTCAATTAACCACAAATTATTTGAAAACAGTTTTCTAGCATAAATTATTTATAATATTAAGCTACACAAATACAGTAAAAGTATTTCACGATAAAATCAAAAGCTTACTAAATAATTCAAAACCACTTGTGCAGAGGTTTTACCATATTTTTCTCCAATTGCAATAACTTTTGGATCGAACATTGTTGGTTCTGGATATCCAGGTCTGCTAGAATATTCACTACGGCCCAAAGGACAGTAATCGGTTAATACAATTTGATGTCGTCCACAAAATTCTCTTAATTTCTTTTGATTGATATTGGGATTGCATTCAACTTGATTTACAACCGGTTTAATGATTGCATTCTTCATTAGCTCTGTAACCTGAGTACTATTGAAATTTGATACACCAATGCTTTTAGCTAATCCCAAATTCACACACTCTTCCATTCCTTTCCAAGTTTCCGCAAAAGATATATCATCATATGCCTCTTGTATGTTAGCTGTTGGTAATAATGGAGCATTTTCCTAGGCAAATTTCATGTTGAAAATCAGTACATTATTTATAGAATAGTATACTTATTTAGTAGTTGACTAAATTTAAATTCTAGTGCGTTATTGGAGTATATCATACAGACTTAGAAATCGATAAAAAATCTGTTATTTCTTTTTATTATTCTCATTTAGTGTGCTTTTTACAATTATGATACTTTTTACAACAGTTATTATGCGTATGGCTAAGTGTATTTCACTATCTTTCACAGTGAGAGTATTTAAAACTAGAGTTTGAATTTTTAATTAAAATTCTTATTTGCTTATAATAGCATTAATATTGGTATTGATATATAAAAAATATCAAAATTACCTTAAATGCCATCGGCCAATGAATTAAGTACAGATCAATGTATTCCAATCCTAGTAAATTTAAACTCTCTTCCAGCATGGGAACTACCTTGTCTCTTGCATGAAAATTATTCCACAACTACAAAAACATATGTATTAGAAATAAAGAATTTCATCAAAGGGACAATTAGACTTTGTTGGCCTCTGAACTCTAATCTCATTATCAACGCCGCTTTTATCTGTAGAGTTGTAAAAAGTAAGGCAGTCTGTGGCTCATTCAACCAAAAACGGAAATGGGGAAAAGACAATTGCAGTTTATGGGAGCTAAATTAATTAATACAATGCCACATAATATAATATGTATCTGTCACAAGAAATAATATGTTTAATAAATATGTATCTGATTTGGAGTGCCTGTTGAAAAACGGACAATCTGGAGGTGTATTATTAGGTGATGAAAAGTTTTGGTCGATAGATTATGTGGATGATATAGTCAAGTGTGTACGGCTAGTGTGTATGGCGAGCAGTAGAAAAGAAATTATAGATAGGGTCAACAGATATGTTGAAAAGAGTATTGGAGATAAATGTTGAAAATAAAAACGAAAGTATTGGTATGTAAGAAAGGGGGAATAGATAGTAGAATTGATGTGTTTGAATTAAATGAAAGTAGACAGAAAGTATAAAGCAAATAAAATATTTAGGGTACATGATGAGTAGGAATGGTTCGGGAAGTGAGCACATTAGAATGCTAGCAAAACAAGCAGAAGAGACAACGAAGAGAATGGGGTATGTATAAAAAGAGAAGGTTGGAATCAGTAAGAATAAGGGTGATGATTTTAAACGTATACGTGAGAAGCATAATGTTGTGTGGGGCTGAAGTATGGGCGGCCAGTGAAAAAAAGAAAGCAAAATGAAAGAATGAGAATGAAGTATACGAAAAGGGTGTTAGGTGTGCAGTTAGGTGTGCAGAAGTCGACTCCAAGTGAAGCAGGAATGGAATGAATATAAAGGTTCTGTATACGGAGTTTAAGAACATGGTTAAGTATGAAAGAAAGGTGATGATGGATGATAAAAAGAGAATTGTAAAGAGAGTGAATGTGAAATCAATGATGTAGATAAGTAAGGGGGATGACTGCAACGAATGGGTCAGGGATAGACGAAGGTTGTATGAGAGGTGTGGATGGTCATTGTATGAATTTTATAAAAGGATGAGGGAAGGTATAAATTGTGAGGTAGTGATAGAACAAACATTGCGGGTTATGGAAGTACAGGAGAGAATGAAAGAATAAGAATGAGTCTATACAATAGGAAATATGAATGTTTGATGGTTGAAGATATTTTACCAGAATATTTGAAATCGGGAAGAAGCATGAAAGAAAAGAGGATGATAGCCAGGTTTAGGTATGGTAGCGAGGAAATAGGAAATAATTATTGGATGAATGGATGAATGATATGGAAAGAAGTTGTAGAATATGTGGGAAGGAGAAAGAAACGTGGGAGTATTGCGTGTATGCATGTGAAGAAATTTTGTGGACGGATGAACAAAGGATGCTAGCAGTTAATTGGAGGGAACGCATGAGGTATGGAGTAAGAGATATAGAACTAATGGACAGAATAATGTGTGAGATTAATAGGAGCACGATGTGAATGTGATGAATTCTGGTGGGAAGTTTATATAGTGGAAAGGGTGGAGTTATACAATGTGGAGTGAATGTAAACGGAATCATGGAAGGAGAGATAAAAGAGGAGATGCGGGGAGTTGTAAATAAGTTGGGGGCAATGTGGGGTGAGGATGTGCGGAAAAGGGTTTTGTTACGGGTTGTGTAACATAGGAATAGGAAAAAAGTAAGATGGAGGAAAGAAAAAAATCAATAAAGAGAAAGAAAGGGAAAAAATTGATGTGGACACAATGCGGGAATGATAACGAGAAGGATTGAATGGGAGGGAGGAGAAGAAAACATGGATTATATCATAAACACAAAAGGATTTAAGAAGACTACCTAATTAAATCACAGTTTAAATAAACTAAGAAAAGAGCTTAAAATATGCCAAATGACGCATCTATTAACTTAATAAAATGTAAATAATTCTTCTTACTATACTACTTTCCTTTAATTTTCATTACCCCGGCTAATATCTTACTTAATATCATTATTTAATATTTAAACTTCATAGCTATGTAAATTACGTACGATTATCAGTATGTAATATTGTTGAAGATGGAATAAATTACAATACAATTTGAAAGTTATCTCCAAGTACATCAAATCTGCTGATTATATCGAGTTGCAAAAATTTTCTATATTTGAATTTGTTAGTCTTTCGACTTCATAGTCCTTATTGGAATATTTCGAATAAGCATAAAAATCATAGTCCTTATACGAAACAACCCAAAGAAGGGGTTCGTTTCCAACCCAAAGAAAGGGTTCGTTTCCACGTGGGAGTATTAGAATACGGACCCAACTCTTTCTTTGGGTTCCACATAGGTGGTTTAGAAAAAAAACTATGACTAAAATATAAAAATTATAGTCAGCAATTTACAAAGTATATAGTAATGGGAAGCAATTTGTTTAAAGCGGTGGTAAATCTGGTATAAGTAATCATAGAATCCAAATAATAATTTATTTTTCTAATATATTTCCGGCGAAGGATACAGGCTCTTTATGAGGCATTCACCATTACGCCAAAGTGAAAGTAATTAATTTACTATAAATGATAATATTTATCCAGTGGCGGAACTACGGGCAATGTTATAGAGGCTATGTAAAATAATTTAAACAAAAATTGAAATCTGTAAAATTACATACCTTACTAGTTACGAATATTTCCTCTCTTTTCACTCTTTGATCATCAATTTTAGATTTAATAGCTTGGCCAACTTCAGACTCATTCCCATATAGATAAGCACAATCAAAATGTCTATAACCAATATCAATTGCATATTTAATAGCATCTTCAACTTGCCCAGGTTTAGACTACAAGAAATTGTATAAATACTTCGGATCTGAAGAATAGCATTGTGAATGATGATTTCAGGTCTCTTTACTTCCCTTATTTTTCACCAAATATCAATAAGAAAGCATCATGACAAATAAATTTTAAAACAAATAAAAAAACCTACTGAATTTTTCAAATTAAATATTTATGACCTATATAGGTTAACAACGAGAAATTACTTCTTAACTGAAAGTACCCTATTCTAAATTACTTTAATGCACTTAACACGAATACCGCAGGAAAAAGATATGAGAAATAGGTAATTACTAAATTTTACATCAGTCCTAATTTTACATCGGTCATATTGCATCAGTCTTTCATATAAAAAAGTTAATGAATTATACTTTACATTTCTATTGAGGCAACGTAAAATTAATTGCGTAGGAAATGAAAAATTTATTTATAAACGTGAGACTCAACAAATTGGAACTAGTAACGCAATTGAGCAGCTGCTTAGCTATATCATCTGCTTAGCTACTTGTCAGAACAGCTTAGCAGAATTACATATTCTAAAGTTTTTGGGACTGAGAATGTCCCAAAAGTTCTACTTTCGAGAAAGTCGCGAAAGGTTTCTTTCATCAGTTCAGAAAGTACTGTCATAACATAAAATTGCTGAATATGAAGTCATAATTGTAGTATGTAAGTTTCAAAATGTAACAAACTTTAAATATTAGTATTCTACCGTGCACATAGCTGGCGCTAACTTAATATTATTTCCTTCCCTTGTATGTTTCAATCCCCCGTTCTCTTTAAGTTGTAGAAAGTATGTCTTTGGTCAATTATTTATTCTTTAAGTAAACTAATTTTATTGAAACTATATCAAAATAGTATACCCGATATGTTCCTAAACCAACGACAGGCATTTCATATCCGTTATTTAATTTTATCGTTTTGTTGTGCATTATCACTTCTCTATAGTTAAAAATAAACTTCACTAAGATGTATTCGATTTATAAATAGGTGGTGATACAAAATGTTCAAAGATAAGAAACGCATTAATTAATTTTCATATCAATATCATGCCTGACAACCTGACCGTGGATTTGAAATAAACTACTCTGTAGGAAATTAAAAACTGCTCATATCAATAGTCGGGTACCAATGGCGTAACATTTTGTATTTCTGCGAAATCTATAATTTGTAACATTAAAGATTTGATTAAAACATGAATATTTACGCAAAATATAAAAGAAAAACAACTAAAAAATGCACACTTTAACGCCATTTATTTGTATTCAAAAAACCTAAAAAGTATACTTTTTAGGTATACCTAAATAGTATATTTTTTTCATATTGGTATGCCTTTTTTAGCAAACCGTAGAACGTTAGCGACGAATTTATACTACACAAATAACTTTATATTCATATGCATGAATATACATACCAATCATCCACACTTCATGATGAATATTTCTATGCATGTAATAAATAAGATAATTTTACAATGTTACATTTAAGCCTCGATCACATTGGGCGAATTTACTCTCTACTCGCTGTCGAATTTATTCGCTGCTACCAAACTCGTTCAGTATAATAAGGTTAGTCGTTTAGTCGCCAATTCGCCAATAATACAAGATACTATATGCGATCAAAATTTCAGTGCTCTAGTTTTAAAATTGAATTTCTGAATAAAATGATCATCACCACAATGATCACAACATTTATTCAATTGCAAAAGCACCAAGTTATATGTCTTATAGACTTATAGGTCTGATACAACGTAAAATGTTTTCCAGTAACTATGCATATATTGCTATAACTTTGGCCTTACATGTACATGTGACTGCTGAATGTCGGTTGCAAGTTATTAAGGGTCATATCCTAGAAATGGTAAAAGCTCGACCCATCATATGTGGTATCATTTTAAATAGAATTACAAGAGCTACCGAAATGTAAAAAAAAATATTCAGGTGTTACTAAAAAGTTTTATGGAAAAAATTTATTGTTCAAAATCAGTTCAGTATATTCAGTTGCTTGTATTGGTACAATTGAGGCTTCTCAGACATACATATGCTACCTGAGTTTCAATTTTCCAACTTTCATAGGAACCGAAATATTTAGAGCAGAATTTTTTTTTCAAGGTCAAATTACTCCTACACTAAGTCGCCCGTTTTTTTAAACTCACTTAATACCTTAAATATTAAAGGAGCTTTCGATACAAGAAAATTAAAAAAAATTACTTCGAAACTTTTCGAGAATTTTTTTTGTGAAAAAAAATGGCGCATTTCCTCCATTTTGGATTTATAAAAAATGATAAAATCACTTTTGCGGAACATTTATGTCTACCAGTGTTCCAAATTTCATGCAAATCGGTCCAATAGGTTAGGAGTAATTCTTGAACGTACTGTCATACGTACGCACAGACACCGAGAAATACGATTGTTCCTTGGAGTCTCCTCTTCGAATTACATATAACTGATTTGCACTGATGTGAATACAAGAGATGTACTAAGGTGTAATAGAAAATTGTTCATGAATCCTATATCTTTCCTACACCTATATGGATTACATACGTATATCGTATATGAAAGAGAAAAAGGAAAGAATTTTGATTAAAAATTGGATTGCGGGACGAGAGAAGTATGCCGCATCCTTGATTTATTACAAGAGTTGAAAGATGAAGATACACAGCCTACCGATATATCCTAGAAATGAACAGGGCTCAGTTCAATAATTTATTACAGATGATTGATGGAAATAAAATTGCTTTATTAGCTAAATGTAATCAGACTAGTAGCTACACGCTCACTCGCGAACGACTTTGTTCCCTAACTTCCACCGAGTAAATTCGTCCAATGTAATTATGTAATCGACGCCTTACAGCAATATCATATGAATATATGCTAGATAAAATTGAGATAACAATCAACCCCAGACACAGCGGTGATAGACCATAGAAGGAAAACAACCGTGCGTATAGTGAAATAACCTAAAGTAATGTAATTCATATGTTCACAAAATTTTCATTAGTCTTTAATCATTAATTAACTTAGATAAGGTGAAACATTATAAAATAATTTAAATTGTATAATACTAAAAATATAAATGGGCTAGAGTTGGACCCTCGCCTAAAATTATACCTTACTTGAAAGCTCACGCACAATGCCGAATGTTGTATATCATGCAGAATGCAGTATTGCAATTAATTTGAGAGTTACAGAAATTTATTAAATGCAGCATGAAAACACACTATTTAATTCAGTTTCATGGTGATAAAACAAATCTTTATACATCAAATCTTTTCTTTTAGGCATATTGGGGCACTTTGAAGGGCTATAACTTCTGAACGAAAAGAGCCTCCAAGATACGATATACAACATTGTGCGTCAAGAGCTTTCAAATAAGGTATCATTTATAATTTTCGCCGAGAGTCCATAAATCCAACTCTAGCCAATAAATGTTACAGCCTCATGAAGTTCGCTGATTAGACGATCGAAACTTCGCAAATCTAAATGTTTTATTTTAGAAACAATAATTACCACTAGAAACAATAATTTTAACACTAGAATACAATGTTAATTAGAAACGGTAAATCAACAAAAAGATACTTACCCTTAAACTACCCTTTAAAAGCGCGTATTTTTGGATAACTCTACAGCTATATGATCTCAAACCCCTTGGCCCAAAGTTCTAGGTGAGTGATATTTTAGACAAATGAGACATAGATAAACGTATTTTTGATTATTTGTGGAATTTCAGTAGAATGTTGCTGTAGAATTGAAAGCGTGCATATATATTTTACCACTAAGGGACGCTTGACGTAATTTTGTAAATACCAGTAACAAATGTTAATTTGTTTGACGTATATTAAAAAAAATGAAATAAAATTTTATATTCATAAATTTATATTTTTAAAAATAACTCCGCAGTCTTTTATATACCTTACATGGTATATTTTTGAACAGTAAATAAATTATCGTATATATTTTCAACATATTCTATTATTGCCATAATTGAGCTACTATTATGTTGATGCTACAATTCTATAAAATTAGCGATTGAAAATATAAATAAATAAAATGTAGTCAGCTGTCCAATCAAACTAATTAGTAAAACAAAATAATATTACGAACACATTTTCTTAAATTAATTATTTGATACTTAATAATGTTTGTTCTTTTTCTAAACAGAGAATGAATATTAAGGAAGATACGTTATTATTACTATGTAAATACAAAAAATATCTATCGATTTATACAAGGCGTAATTACTTAAATAGGTACGTTAAAATTAATGTATCACATTTTATTTTTGGAAAGAAAAGCTACTGAGATCGCTATCTTGTGTCAAAGATGGCTCCTTCACATTGCTGTTTCGAGCGGTTGACTTTTACTTCGACTATTTTCGGACATGCCATGTCCGCTATCATCGTAATAATCAAAGTTAGTCTCTAAAAGAGCTTCGGATTTCGATCGGTTTTTCGGCTTTGGCTGTTGCGAAATTTCGGGAAATTCACCATCTAAAATATTAGCTGATCTCGGTCTATCGTTATGATAATAATCGTCGCCATAAAAGTAATCGATTGGCGGTGGACGTTGCGTTCGCTGTTCTTTCGATTTAGAAACCCCATTCGAATGTGATGTTGGATGGGAATATTGACTATGAAAGTCAGTGTCAAACGTCGAATGTGACACGTCAGCTTTTAGTGGCAGTGTATCTGTATTATAATAATCACTAGGAAAGTACATTTTTTTATCACTTTGCGCTGATGGACTATCATTTGGATCTTGTACGACGCTTCCCGCTCGAGATTGATAATTTGAATTGCTTGCAAATGTAGAATTGTCCTTGAAACCTTCATTCTTGTAAGATAAATTAAACGATGGTTGCGCATATTGCATGTGTGCTGCATCGAATTGTGATTTCGGCTGATGGTGATGTTCAACTGCTGGTTTATAACTGAAATTACTTGGATTCGGATTGTGCGCTTCGTAAATGTCGTATGATTGATTGTCTTCAATTGATGAGTTATAGGTTGATTTTTCCATACTATCTACAGAACCGTTATTCACCATCTTTTTATAGTCGGAATTTTTCGTTAAGGAATCAGTAGATCTCGCACTCTAAAATACAGATTTGAATATTAACATCTTTTAATATACACACACGAGTGGTTTTGTAAATTTGAACAATTTAAAAAAATGTTATTTGTACTAGGTTGTACTGTTTCCATTGAGTTAGCAGCCTATAATATTTTGGAACTAGTTTAACTCCTTAACCTAGTTGATTTAAAGTTTAATTATAGTGACGCAATCAGATGAAAGATGTGAAGAGGGTATGATTGAGTAGTGAGTTTTTACAATTTCCGAGTGGCTTAAGCTATAAAGGACTTTGTGACAAGTAGTATTTCTTAGCTACCATAAAATATTTTCGCGTAAAATACAATAAATTTCGAAGAGGTTGACTTCCCTTAAGAGAAAGTATTCAAGTTCCTAAGTCAAAAATGGCAGTCCCGAGAAGAATATTGGTCTTGCTTGGAACATGTTTAAAGAGGACCGACATATTATTGTTTGTAGTGTTCAAGAAAATGATTTGGTGTAGAATCAAGTGACAACAGTATATATAAACATCCATATGAACTTGCATTGTATATGAGAAATCCATATGATTCTCATTTCGTGTACAGCATTAGAAGTAATTCAACGTGAATAATTAAACGTGAACTATGACTCCAAAACGAGAATCAATTGACGGTTTGGGGTATTGAAAATAAATCGACTCTAATGGAACTGTTCTTAGAAAAACACGAAATATAAAGTTGCAATTACTAACCATATGCACTGTAGGATTAGTGCAACATCGTAATGTCAATGCTTAATCTGTTTGCTTGAAATTCGCTAATATTTGCGGAAACGTGCTAGAGGAAGCATCATCTTGCATGAAAATGAATTCGGCCTTTAAATGTTAAGTTACGGGGTTTATTTTAAATCGGCAAAAAAGTTAGTTCATACATTTTAAAATGAAATAAATTAATAGCAGAAAATTGTAAAGAATGTTTTGGAGATTGGTTTTCACTGATGGAAAAACACATTGACTGTGGATGGACGAACTCTGTTTATAAATCAGAGTTGGTCCAAAAAATAGTATATTATTTTACTAGAGCTTTATTAAACTTTAATGGAAACATTGGAACTGGGATTCATTAATTAAAATTGCAAAACTCATATTTCTTACGAATACATACCAGTTGTCCAGGTTTTCTTCGGTAGCCTATTTCAGAAAAACCATTTGTAGAACCTATAGATCGCAAAGAATGTAAACTCTGACGTATGCTTGTTCTTCTTTCCAACCTCTGAGCATGTCGATATTTTGATTTGCTCCACCAGCAAACTGATACTAATGCTATTAACAAAATAGCCAAAATTACAGCAATAAATGCTCCAATTACAATGATGTCGGCACGCCAAATTCGAACATCTAGCATTACATTGGGATCTGAAACGTTTAAATTTGTAGTAATATCATATCATGTTCAATCTATTTATTAACGATATAGTCACTTCTTTCAAGTTTGCTAAAATCCTTATGTTCGCAGATGATCTAAAAATCGTTCGCGCTATCAAGGATCAAGATGATCAATTCAATATGCAATTGGATTAGAATAGTTTTCTAAAATGGATAATTATTTAGATCTAAACATATCCAACTGTCACTCTATCTCTTTCACTAGATCTCGGCATAACTTTAACTTCCCATATGAACTGGATAAGGTTATCTTAAATAGGCAAAACACTGTTAAAGACCTTGATGTAGTGTTTGATCATATATTTTCTTTCTGCGATACTATTATAATTATTTATTTTTTCGTTATTTACTCAGCTTTCCGATTTTTGTTTTTTTACTATTATTATATAGCTCTTATCATTTATACTTTTAAATTTTGTATTTGTTAATATTTATGTTCTTTTTTTTGCTTTGAAGCTAATCATGAATCAGCCAAAGTATGGTTCGAAAAGCAATAGCCAGCGCTCATTTCTCAGTACCTCTCATCCGACTTGTACAACGCTGACTAAACTTGGCTCTATTTTAGGTTTCTTCCGGAGCACACGTATAATCGAAACCTCAAAATACCAAGGGAACAAAAACTTACAAGGCACGCCTCACCGTTTTCTGTTGCGCCATCATGAGTGGAGAGAAAAATAAGCTGTTGATTATTGGAAAAGGTAAGAAATGAGGGTGTCTTTGAGGGTGCTTTGAGGGTGTCAAGAGTATACAAGAGTATACTTCTAGTAGAGTATACTGGTGCTAATTCAAATGCTTGGATGACTAGTTCCATTTTCAAAGATTTGCTTGTTAGTTGGGATAAGCAATTTCAGCGGAACATTTTATTGGTGATGGACAATTCCACATTTCAAATGGTTGATCTGAATTTAAAACACATCAAAATCGGTTTTTTTTTTCATCGAACACAACCTCAATGCTTCAGTCCTGTGATCAAGGAATGATCAGAACATTCAAGTCGCACTACAGGGCAGAATGAGGAAGAACCTGCTCAACGTAATTGAGAAAGCAATCGAAAATCGTAAAAATCCTCGGATTCGCCAAAAAAGAATTGTCCTTAGTGCCCAACATTTGGGAAATGAGGCGTGAAATCAAGTGGAAGGACCAACAATTACGAACTGCTCCCGACACAGTAAACTCACTCAAACCCAGAAAGAAGAGAAATTCCCTGTTCCGAAGCCAACTGAATTCTAAAGATTGGTTTGAAGAATGGATAAATATCGATAGCATTCTTTAAACGGCTGTTACCATCACTAAAGAAGAAATTTACAAAACGGCGATGAACCGTGAGACTACTAGCGGGAATGAAGGCATGGAAGAAGAGGAGGATGAAGAATAGCGCAAAAAACTACCATGAACCAGGGAGATGCTAGGTGCCCTAGCTATTTTAAGTCGAGGGGTCCAGTAGCCTCAATTTTATACATATTAAATGTACGTATGTAAGTGTATTGGCCTCTTGATTGTTAATTTGTACATTTTTACCCTGCCATTAATCCTTCTTTTACTGGAATCAGTTGGTTAGTAGAATCACTGACTAGGTCTCAAAGTGATTCTACTAAGCGGCGTCACTGTATTTTAAAACTCTGCAGAAATATTTAAAAAAATGCCTAAAATAGACTTTTGTAGTAATACCTAAACTTCATCCAAGAATCCTGTAAGGATTATACGATTATACATAGTTCAAAGCAGCTTATATTATAAATACGATGAGACTATCAACGTCTCCCAAATAGATTTCCGAAATAGTATTGAGACAAAACAGGCACTGTTCAGGATGCTGGGATTTGTTCAGCATTGGAAAATATTGGTAGGTGTGTGTCTGTTTGTGTCAGCAACATTGAACAATGCAAGGCATGATGAAATGAGCTATGCTAGAGAAACTAAGATTAGATTAATGCGATAACCATATTATGGCCATCTCATTTTGGGCTTTAACAACAAATGTCAGAATAGATAGCGGGATGTCCGATAAAAAAAATGATCTAAAAAAGGTTGTGCGTCAAGGTTGTGTTCTGTCTCCTTTACTCTACTTAATCTGTACGCCGAAAAGATATTTAGAGTGAGACTCAAAAAAAAGAGAATCTTGAGTGAATGGTGATAAACTTCTGACTGCTACTATTGGAGAAGACTTATGATTTCTATGCAAAACATGTAAAACCCAACACTGTTATAACTAAAAATAATCGTAATATATAGAAAATTACTATTACCTATTTCACAAATAAAAGGATTTCGTTCGTTACAGTCTTCTATTTCAATTGCTTGATAAGCATATGCGGTACACGAATTGATTTTATCAATATGTTGAATCCAAACTTTATCTGAATAAAGATACCATTGTTGTTGGCGTTTCAAGAAGTCGTAGAGCGATAGATAGTGCAAATTCCCCATAAGGAATGGCATGGATGCATTATCCGCCTAAAAAATTAAACAAATTAAAAATATTTTATTATTATTGAGAAAAGAAAAGGAAGAAGGGGAAACAAACAATTAGTGATGATAATAGGACGAAAAGGGTAATCAGTAAAGACACGGTAATAAGAATAGGCCAGAGAAAATTATTATGGCGCTAAAAAATGAAGAAAAGTAGAGAGAGTTCAAAAGTAAAGGGAAATGATGGGGGTTATGATAAAGCTTAGGAAAAGTGGTGAAAAATAGAGGACAGACAAGAAAGAGAGGAGAAATTGTTTTTGCAAGAAGACAACAAAATGAGTGCTGTAAAATTATCAGTAACTTTTAAATGAGACATTATATTCATTTACTTGGCAGAACGCTCTGGCTTCATAGAAAGTCATCGGAGCTCCAACATACATATAACATGTATCGGTATCACCAACTAAATTCCAACCCGGAGGGCATTTTCCATCTAAAATAGTTTTATTGTTCAAATAAAACTTATCATAATTTACTTCCAATAAGCGCGGATCATCCATTTGATCTCTGATTCGTCCTGAAACTGCTAAAGTCGTATTTACACCCCAATAATTATGTGTTGCATCAATTTTCGTCTTCCAGATTTCCAATGTGCTGTGAAACATATTAATAAATTATTAATGGTAAGAACATCACCCGTAGGACTATAGTACTATTTCTAACTGAATAATAAATGCTGTTCGTAGTCTACTGACACGAGTTATTTGTAACTTTAAATTGAAATTTTATAAAAGGGTATTTAGAATAAGGTTTCTAAATCGTATTATAAATGGGTTGTTATAAATAAATAAATAGGAATATAAATATAAATAAATAAAGAATAGGTATTCTAAGAAATAAAAACTTTAAATGTAAAGCATTTTTGAAAATATTGTTTTCAATTCTATTGTTTATCGGAAATGTTTACAATATGTTACTTAATAAAAAAAAAACAAAAAGGTAATTAATTTATGGACGAGTGAAAGTAAAATAAGTAACTTATTAATACTGGGACATATATTTTAAAATAAATTTAACTATTCTTTTATAATTAATTAGGAGAAAGCTACAGGAGCATGCTTACACATGAATATAAATTTAAATAGGTCAATACATCTATTTTATAAACTACAAAAATAGAATTTCTTACCTATTAAAGTTAAATCTGCACATGCGACATGCAACAAAAAGAAGAAAAAAATTAGATAACCGTTCAGAGTACGTGAACTCTTCTCTTAATTATGTGTAGCAAGTTATGATCGCATTCAAATATAAAACAGAAAACTTCAGTTTAAAGCTCAGGTTTTGGACAGTTTTTATTAGGAATTTTCTGAGTATGAAGTAATAACATTCTGAGTATGAAGAAATGAATTTTTGTTTTTCTCTTGTAACACGATGCTTTTCACTAAGTATTATGGAAGTACAAACTATAACTATTTATGCTTATAAATTAAGTAACATATAATTGTACTCCCCAGAATTTCGTAACATGCTTTGCTAGAATTTAGTAATCCCAGAATTTACTAACTCTTCAATATCCACAGTTAGCTACTAGCTGACAACTTGTGCTTGTGCTGCAGATGTTATAAGGAACCTAATACTGAGAACCTAAAAATCTGGAACCTAACACTGAGGAAATGAGTACGTAGTAAGAGAAAATTAAAATTCATAGAACTTATATGTCACTTATAAAAACATTCAAGAAGAATTAGAATTTAAATCATCTGCAGAGAATTAAATTTTCATAAACATTTGGATGCATGGAAGCTAGAAAGCCAGTTTATTTCGCATTTATAGGTAGAAGAACAAGTATAGGTGAAAGAAAACTGAGGCTTATTAATACTTATTAACTTGGAAAAATTGGATGAAAGATCTTCAATGCATACATTTAATAGCGATAGGGGTTATACGAGTCATTGATAAACAATTACGCCTATGAACAAAACAAAAATCAACTGATTGCTTGTAATAAATGAGGAATTGCAGATTTTCCATGTAAAATGCAAAAGATTCTTTTTTCAGATATATCGTACTTTCCTTTAACTTCGTATATATACCTAATAGTAATATATATGTGGTAGTAAACTATTATATATCGAATATATTACATTACTATATATTAATAACAATACTTAACTACATCTACTTTTCATGCATCTATCTAAATAAATTTTTAGTATGCGTTTAATTCATGGTTTGCTGAAGTACTACAATTTAGATTATTTTTGATTATATCAAGAAAATATACTAGACAAGAGTAGAACATTAACTATAGGGAAAAGTTATTGATCAAAGATGGCGGAAAACCATTTTCCAAATAACAGAAGGCCATATAAATTTTCCTAAGTATTTAGTAGTTATGCTAAGAAGCAAAAATTGATCTTCAACAAAAAGTGTTTTTGCCATGTTAGGTATTTAAAGAATGTTTTCCTAGACGAAAAATGGAAAAATAAAATTTGGAAATCACATATAACATTAAGAGATTCTGACGATTCAAATAATTCATTCCTCTTATATATAAAGATTTTATATGTATAT